>JZLH01S0079910.1:3867-16636 GCA_001188425.1 Eucidaris tribuloides | reverse complement strand
TGGTTGTGCTGGATGTTATCGAGACCAAATCTACAGCCATTGTCTGGCAAAATATGCTGACATCCAAGAGATCCCGTGCTCGCTCCTTTTCCTTGCCAGACTGAGATTTAAAGTTTTTGGCTAGCTTGACTGCTGTGTCGATAGGAGCTGGAGATCGCAGCACGAATTCCCGAATGGACGCATTGTTGTTGTAGCGTCCACAAACCATCAAGTCGAATACAAACTGTGAGAGATAAGAAACAATTTTTAAATTTTTAATTAATTGGTTGCCTCCCATTATTCTTACATTCCCCTTGAGATTATACAAAGCACTCTTGGTTTCTGTAGCCAATGGGTTAGAGGCATAATGTCGTAGTGTTGGTGTTGTGATTTCTTTCCTCCTCTTCTGGTTGCTCACCTACTCTCACTCTATCGACCCTTGCTGTAATGCACATTATTTTATCGTGAGTTTTATAAAAAGTTCGAGCCCTGAAATGCTGGCACTTGGGAAAAATTGTTCAAAATGCTATTGATTAGGGATCAGGTTGGTACCAGTACTAACCAGTAAATGCTTTCCAGGAATGTGTGCATCAAGTACTCTTCTTTCCATTTGAAGGCAAGAATTGCTACGAGGCATATAAAGTCAAACTGATATTAGTGGCTACCTCTTTATAGCAGCCAACATGCCTATAGTGGCCTATACTGTGGTGAAATCATTCCCCCTGGAAATTATTTATGTATTCAAAAATCTGCTTATAGCAGATTGGATGAGCGCAGAGCATCTGCATGCTTTTGCTGCTCTCCAAGGACAAGCTCCTGTTTACTTGATTTTGCTATACTTGTTCATTGTTACTATTAGTATATGATTAAAATCATATTTGTTCTGTTAATATATACACATGTACATGTATTTTGCGTAGAATTAAGTAAACAGGAGTTCAGAACCAGCGCAGCTAAATATATACAGATAGTAGCTGCACTATATAAATTTATGTTTGTTATTATTATAAGAACCAGTACGGATTTTTCCAGGGCAGTTCTGGTCTTTTTACAGTTCTTAGGCAGTACGTTCAACAACAAAAAAACATAGATTATAATAAGAATAGAACATGAATGACCAAAATAAATTAAACTACTGAACCAAATGCCTTGGTTACTGTGGCTTTAATGCAATGCCCAAATTGTAATGGAAATGCCATGTTTACATTCACTGGTGAGTGTCGGAATAAAAGGTTCGTTTTATTCATGCTTTTTCTCATAAGAGAACTTTTAGTTCAGCTGTTCGAAATATTTCTCTCATTAGCACTCTAGTCTCATTTTTTTTATTATATAAAGTTGTCTGAGAACACACTCCAGTACCTGAAATTCCTTAATTTTGTCTGCGTTTCGTATAATTATTCATGAAAATAACACATTTTTCTGTACATTGACACGACGGCCATAGCGAACTCACGGCCGGTTCAGTGTTCATACTGCGTGCGCGCATCGCGTGAACCAGTCACCATGGTTGCGGCTGGTTGACCTCGGAGTGACGTCACGACTACGGCAGCGAATAGACAGGTTTCATGGTATACAGGCCAGTGACCTACCTTCTTATCATCCATGAGGTGCTGCGTGTTGTGGTCTTTCTTCATCAGATAGCTGAGCACAACTTGGTGATTGCAGCTGGCGGCGAAGCAGATGGGAACCTTGCCGTCCTTGGTCTCAAATTTGGGGGAGCCCACTCTCTACCAGCAGGGTCACGACCTCTAGGTAGCCTGCCTTGGCTGCAAAATGGAGGGCTGTCCACCCATTCTAAGAGGAAAAAAAAAATCAGCATCATCAGCATAATGGTTATCCTTCTCCTCATAATTGTCATTATAATCAATGACATTATCACAATGATCACCAAGATTATCATCAAAATTATTATCATTGTCATTATTACCATCTTTATCCTTATCCTCATTCTCATCATAAGAGCAATCACTTTCATCAATACCATTGTTGTGATCATCATCATCATCATTATCACCATCAGCATTATCGCAGTCATTATCCTCAATATAATCATTATTGTCATTGGTCTTAAACTTAGGGGAAACTTGGCTGAAAAATGAAGGGCTGTCCACCAATTCTGAGAAAACAAGTGAATCAGTAAATTACACGATGCGGAATATATGTCCCTGCCGTAAGTGTGGATCAGTGGAATGGCATGAATGTTTGTAATAAGTGACAGTTCCTTCTAGATAAATTTTGAAGAAATTTGCAAAAAATTGCCTATTTAATGAATTTAAGAATTCTGTGTAGAAGTTTGGAAGCCCCCACCAAATCCCATCAGATAAAACAAACAGAATCAAAATACACTGTGAAATGTAGAAGTAGCATTTTTCGTTAATTTTGAAGAAATCTGCATAAATTAGCATAATTATTGAATTTTAGAATTCTGTGTAGAGTTTGGAAGCCCCCACGAAGCCCTATCAGATAAACCAATCAGAATCAAAATCCGATGTGAAATGTAGAAGTAGCATTTTAAGCGTTTTTGGAAAAATTTTGTATAAATTTGCATTATTAATGAATTTCAGAATTCTGTGTAGAAGATTGGAAGCCCCCAACAAGCCCTATCATATAAACCAAACAGAATCAAAATCGGCCAAGAAATGACAGAGAAGAAGCAAATTTTAACATTTCGAGCACATACAGACCCACAGACAGGCACACACGGACACACAGACAGGCACACACGGACACACAGACAGACACACAGACACACACGTACGGAGCCCGTTTCATAGTCCCCTCGCGAACTTCAGTCGGCAGGGACTAAAAACATATTGACATGATCATCATTATTATTGTCACCATCACCAGTCATCATCCTCATCATTGTCATCCTCATCCTCATCATACTCATCATCAATATTACCATCATCTTTACCATCATGATCATTATCATGATCATCATCTTCAACATTGTCAGCATTATTAGTATTGTTTGCTGTCATAGCACCAGCAACATCTCTGTACCATAGGAAGCCAATACTGTATATGCTGAATATTTCATGGAGGTTTTATTTTTAAGAATTTTGTGGCTAAACAAAGAAAAAAAAATCACTTCCTGATATACATGTACCTATACAAACTCATTACAAATGCAATAAAATCACAATTTGAACTACTGCAAACTACCTGTCTTGACACAAAATCTCAAGAAAATATATGTATGTGAAATATATTGAGCATACAGTAAACATATAACTCAACATCTAATTTTTCACATTCATATTTTGTTGAAACTAATTTGACTTACATGTACATTTGTGTTGCACGACTATTAAAGTCGCCAAAAGTCGAAGTCGCGACTATCGTCGAGGAGTCGTGACTCCGACTTTAGAAACGTAAGAATCGACTCCATGTAATCACATATGTATGCCATAACATGTATATACCAGTCCAAATATTGATGACAATGTGTGGGACTATGACAGAAAGTCAATATTTGAATGATCATAATCACAGATGAAACAAGATATGTTCAAAAATAATTATCTATACGAACTTACTATACTGAACAGTCATTGTATAGGCTGTAGTGTGCTTCTTCTTACCTATTAATCATGCCGACAGAACGGAAAGCCGAGAGTCGGCAAATAGTCGGAGTCGCGACTTTTGATCAGCGACTAGTCGACTCCCGAAAATCCTGGAGTCGTGCAACACTAATGTACATGTATAATACTATATATACAATAAAATCAAATATTACCTTGTCAAATGTATTGATGTCCGACCCTTGACCTAGTAGAAGTGCCACCATGTCATAGTGACCATTGGCTGCAGCTAGATGAAGGCCCGTCCTGCCCCGTTTGTCCTTGACGTGTAGCTGTGTAGTGGATTTACTGAGGAGCAGACCGACGACCGCTGTGTGTCCATTCTGGGCGGCTAGATGGATGGGTATCGTACCCTGGCAAGTGGGATAGAAATGAGGGTGAATGTATGAGACCAATTTGGTTTGGTAGTGACATGAACCAGGCAAAAATCACCCTTACTCCGGCAAATGACATGATAACACCTAATACACTTATCAACGCTCGCAATCAACAAATGAGGCAGTTGCCTGATGGCCAACTCAGGGTTCCCAGCATTTCAAGAAAACAAAATTCCCTGATTTTTCTCTGATGAAGTCTCAAAATTCCATGATAATTATTTCAACTCATTTCCAAAACCACCATAGCCAGTCATCCAATGGATGCTGTTTTGATATGCAACAAAATATAACAGACTGTGATTGACTACCTTTGATTTTTGGGCCAATCAAAATTCTCTGACTTTTCCCTGATTTGAGGCATTTTTATCAAATTCCCTGACTTTCCCCTGACTGGAAAAATGTAAAATAATTTTCCCTGATTTCCCTGATTTCCCTGATGGGCTGGGAACCCTGTAACTTCACCACCATGCCCTAAAACTCCCAGGCTCCTAAAGTCAGTACATACAAAAGTTGTTAATTTTCAGATTGCACACTACTTCATAATATTAGGCAAGCATGTGGCTAAGAAAAAACCTGCCACTGTGTTATCTACAACCTTGGAGTAAAAAATAACCAAGACACTGGATTAGTCATACTTGCCAGCATTTTGAAGTGCTAAAGCGTTGATTAGTGAGGGAGGGAATTGACCAAGCTCGATAACGTGCAGCGTGCGAGGGGGGAAGGGTGTGGTAGGGGGTGTCCCCCCTCCACGGTGTGGAGTTTTTTGGTTTTTCAACTTCAAAATATGCAATTTGGTGCAAGCATTTTAGGGTATTTTGTAATATAAGAAGACATAATCCATGTTTATTTATGAACAATTTTGTATACTAAGCATATTGCTGGCAAAATAAATATTCCTCGTCTTGAAGCATGAAGCAAAATCGCAAAAATATATGTACGCGAAATGGCGTACAGCTAAAAAGAGCACGCGGTATGTTGCCTTCAGATGTATGGAGGTCAATACCGTGCGCTGGGATCATTGTCACGGCCGGGAATGCACACACGATCTGCACAAACCAAATATGTATGAGCATGCAATGCACGAAAATGCACGAAAATGCACGAACATGCCCGCGTGCTGTACAAAATGTCATGAACCAAATTAGGATGTGCATATGAATAAATTGAACAAAATATTCTAGATCTAACAGCTATTTTTAAGAGAATCAACGCACAAAAAAGGGGAATTGTGACTTTCATTTTATCTGGTGGCAGGTTTGCTACAAAATCGGTATATATAAATTGGTAGGCGGTTATAATCTCTAAAAAGCGGTAGTCTACCGCCTGAATCAGTAGAGTTGGCAAGTATGGTCATAAACATGTTTGAGTGTAAGCAATTTGGCCACAGGGTCTATCATAACACTTTGTGTGCACTGACTTATAACATCAATGTGGTACTGATCGATGGCACACCGGTTTGCTGAGAAGACAATTACGCTGTATAATCAACTTCAACTTTTAATGACATTACATAGTCAAGACGAATAATATTTTTCATGAAATGAAGAAACATGGACCAAATGAATGTGTTAAAATAATTTGGTTAGTAACAGTTGAATTTTTATAGAGAACACCATGCCCTTTTTGGAAGGTTGTGTACATAACTACAGATTAATCCAGTTTGGGCTCAATAAGTATGGATGTTTGCCAAGCAAGTATTACATAAACAAAGAAGGGGGTAGAATTTCAAACCATGAATAATATCAATATTGATGTTAAAGTGTCGAACACATACCTGTCTAACCGTGGGAACATCAGGTTGAACTCCAGTGGAGTTAAGAAGCAATCGAACCAATGCCTCGTGCCCTGAATGTGCAGCAAGGTGTAATGGGGTGAGGCCATGCTGTTGATACAAATACAATAACAAAGGAAAAAATGAATTCAATGCCTTTATTAAAACGAAAGAAAATTACTATTATGTCCTGGAAAGAAAAATAAAATATGTGACCCACTCTATCTAATGGGGAAACTTGTTGTAAAATTTTAGAATTAAGATATTTATAACAGTAAAAAGCATGCAGTCTTTATCATAACTCAAATTTTCGGCTATACCACACTTACATCCAAGGCTGCAATAATGTATGTAACGCAAGATTGTGAAATCTGAGCAAAATGAAAAGAAAAATGGGTTTGAAAATTACCCATGCTTATTACCAAAATCAGAAATGCGGTCGAGATGCTGCTGTGAAATTTTACAAGTACAACCGACAACTATTTTTATATCATATATCAAAACTTTGAAATATTTCTGTTCAAAGCAAAATGGAAATAACGTTTTGCGAAAACTACTGATGATAGAAATAGAACCCATAACAAGCTACACAACAAATTTGAGTGTCACAGCATTTTCTGATAATAATTGCACAACAATGATGAAATGTTTGAGACATTTGCCTTTAGTAGTACATGTAAGTATATCATATTGTACTGTATAATCCCTTTGTCAAGCCAGATACTTCTCCAATCCTGTAATTTCTCTTTTATATTTCGGCACTGATTTTAAAACACATGTAGCAGAAAATTAAGATTGAGAAAACTTTACCTACACTAAAAATTATGAAATATGAAAAAATTCCCTCTCAGAATAAATCTTACATCTTGTGAGAAGATATCCTTCATGTTGGTGAGATCCGAGGCGGGCTCGCTGCGGATGGTGGCCGGTACTTTGAGTAGCATCTCTCGGACAAAGTCCGTCTGACCGTAGTGGGCTGCTATGTGGAGGGCCGTTAGTCCTGTCTTTACGCTGGGGGCCTTCCATGAGACTTTACTCTTCAATGCCTCCAGGACACCCACGTTGCCATTCTTGGCTGCCAGGTGTATGGCTGTCATGCCATCCTACATGAAAGATTTATTAGAGAACATGCATAAAATTTGGCAGTTTTAGGTCATTATGATATCAAAGGAACACATTGTATTCTGTTATTAAGACTTTCATTACTTAAAGGGAACCAACACCCTGAGAAATTCATTTGCTACACATATAGAATATAATTGTGCCATGCCCTCTGCAAAATATTAGCATTTATGATCACTCCGTTTTTTATTTATTGAGGTTTGAATGTGAATTTCAAAGAACAAATAAAGTAACAAACGACTTGGCATAGACTACTCGATCATCCGATACTATCAATCGATCGATCGCGCTATCGATATTTTTTCTGTCAAACGTCTTGATCGATAACAGCATTGCCGTTTGGCTGGAGTGCCGCAGATACGACGGTCCGGGGACCTGTAAAGTTCACTGTCGGTCAATTTTACTGGTCGGACCTAACCAGTTAAAATAAAAACGTTTATATATCGAGGAAAAAGGTATTTAGAAATGTCGAGTGTAATTGTATCCCGATCGGAAATAAATTATGGATACAGACCAATTCGGATTCATATGATATTAAAACAAATTTCGGGTGCTTGCTTTTACAATTGGAAATTAATTGTCAGTGGTAATATTCGGCTCCATGTTAAAATAAAGTGTGACATACAAAAGTCATGTAGGCCGTATGGATCGGTTTATATTGTGGGTAAACGGTATAGTGTTCTACTCCCTGCGCCTTTTTATGAACTTGAATATACAATTTGCAGTGAATTGTCTTAATAGGGACGCTGTGTTAATGGCAAAAAAATGTCAACAGGTATTTTTTTTTAATCAAAAGACCCGGATCCTGTTTGTGCTATTTTTGCGTAAGTATCGGCGGGAATGGTATTGTCGCCGCGTATAGCAACCTGTACTATAAACTTGAAAGGTTAAATGTGCAAATTACTTCATGTATTGAAGGCGGTAATTAAAGAAAAAGTCCGCAACAAAAGGACGGGCGTGTGTCGCGTATATTGCATGAAGAAGACGAGATTCTGCAAAATAATGATATTGTATCACCACCAGAAACCGTTCAATCTACCACCCCACCACCCGGCGAAGTTTTGCCGACGCGGCATGCAGCGCTCAGTGGGACATTACTCACACCACAAATACTATAAGTTTGACCGACTTTCCTCCAAATAATAATCCATAGCCTCGGATTGTGGCATTTAGCTACAGGAAGCATAGGCCCCTATTATAGGTATAAAACATGTTTTCATGCCAAATCTATGTTATATAATAATAATAATAATAATAATAATAACACGTTCTTATATAGCGCATCATACGTAGCTTATCGCACGTCTCTATGCGCGTTATTATTACCCCATGGTCATGACAGGTACATTTATGCTAAGCAGCTGTTACGCGCTTGAAGCTATAAGTGACCCGACCAGGGTACCCATTTATACACCTGGGTGGAGAGCAGCAGATATTATTATATCATCCTTCAATACAGGCTTCTGTCTTCATCCATTTTGCCTGCGACAATTGCCTTGCTGTAAGCTCGACAGCCGAGTTGAGCCTGTGCAAGTGCACGCGAGTTTCTCAAGCGAGCCGACTGACAATCAATTGCGTTCGCACTTTCGGCGGAGTCTCGACCCTTGAAATGGTTGCTGTTTGCGACCGAAACGTCTCACACTTAGCAAGGTTTTTGGATGAAGTGTTTGAGATAGACTGGCTGAAACTTCGCAACGTTTTTTGATCAGGAACGCGACACAGTGTGCGTATTGCGTACACAGATCGATCCTGAACTCCGATAGTTTTGGTAAAAACGTACGCGTTTAGCCAGAACGCGCACGCATATAACCGGCGTTTACGGAACTGAGATTGAACGCGCGGAACTGAGTTCCAAAATGTTTTGATTATTATTTTCATAATATGATCACTTCACGAGCTATGACATTGTCTAGTGGTTATTTGTTGTGTATTCTAGCTGTACACAAATTTGATGTTCAGGGTGTTGGTACCCTTTAACTCAACCCTTTACTCGTTACGGTCGACCACAGTCACCACTGCTGGCTTGCTACCGTTGACTCTCATCGACAGTCTGCCTGAACAAGGAATAGTACCACAACAATGTGTTTCCTATTATTTCATCTATTCACACCTCTCCCCAGTACTAACAATACATTATTTTCTGTCGAGTACAGAGTCACTCATGCATGAGTGTACCTATAACAATGCACTGTGATTGGGGGATCTAAAAACAATCCAGCACCCCAGGGGGGAATTATTCATAACTATATTATTCATAACTATAAGGTATCAACAGAATGCAGTTTGTGATGCTGTTTTTAAATGTGGGACACATTTTCTACTCACGGCATTCTCTTCCGTCGCCGATCCCCCATGGTCAAGCAGGACACTGACCACTTCTTTATGTCCACCTGCTGCTGCTAGATGGAGGGCTGTGGAGTTATTGGCCTGAATGGGTGTGGAAGAGACAAAGGAAAAGAGTTTTGTGATTAAGGCATTGTATAACAATGTTTGCAGTAAAAAAAAAATCTGAGTTACATGATCCCTGTGCAACTGCTTTCTCTGGTCTGAAAATGAAGATCTGAAAAAAAAATTGGAGTTGAAAATGAACATTCAGTGCTTTTAAGAACTGAAAATTATTGAGCAACCATTCTAGTTTTCCTGCATAGACTGCTCTGTTCTGAATTCTCGTCGGCTGACAATTTTTCATGTGCTGATTTTTATCCCTACACAGTTTGCTAATGACAGCATAACTATCTAAATTTTGAGTTCTAGGGTGTTTATTTCTCAATTCAAACATAATACATGCAGTAGAAGTTGCACGACCCTCTGGGAGAACAGTGCTTGTCACTGAAGAGGCTACCCTGGGTAAATAAGACACTATTATAATAGTTACAGGTACAAGGTGTACTATTATTTTCATGATCATATATGTCAGAGAGCAAAGTTTGATAATTTTTTTTAAATGGGGCTTCCAGAATGTTATTGTGTCTTTAACCGCTTGGCTTTGATGCTATACTGCATTATTACACATGCTACAAAGAGGGAAATACTAGACCAACTTCAGTATTCAATGGTTTCCGGCCATACAGTAAGTATATCTACGTGATTTATGCTAGGAAGGTGAATACGATACGTGCATGTGGACAATTATTTCAGTCAGTCGATTGATCACCAAAATAAGGGATTAATCATCAAAATTAGGATCGATCATTACAATTTTTAAAATCAATCAACAAAATTTGAATCTATCAAAAAGTGTAATTTATGGGGCACAAGCACAATGCAATATTGTTTATCCAACGTTTGACTGAAAAGGTGGTCATATCTTCTGGGCTTCTAAAAAAGCCCATTGTCGTCAAAGGGTTTACTGAAGGGGTGAAGATACATGTATTGAATTTATTACAGTTTTACATGAATGAATCAGTCATTCACTGCAAGTTTAAAATATGTTATTACTTTATGCTTTATTTCAAACATGATTTTGCTTGATCAAACTTAGCATTGCATTTGAAATGATTCTAGAAGAATGCAACCAGGACTGGCAGTGAACTGGTTGTTATTCCATCTTAGCATTGAAAGGGTACTGTTATGTGGTTATTGCATCTGTATAAACTTGTACATATAGAAAAATCTTACCTTGTTCTTGGTCGTACACACACCACTCCGGTTAAATCTCAGCAGCTCCTTGATTACAGCAACACTCCCCTTGGAGGCAGCTATATGTGCACATGTACTCCCATCCTTCAAAGCAAAAACAAATGAAACAATGTTTTATAAAGATGGATATCACCTAGACTAAAGACTCCATTTCTTCAAAATACGGAAAATGGAATAGAATCACGGATATGGGCAGTTTGACACGGAAAATGGGAAATCATGCAATGCTGAAGTAATAACCTTAAAACTGGTAGTAAATTACAAAATAAACAAATATTGAAAATCATTCTTTAAACTAAATAATGACATTACCAAGCATGAGAGTAACTTTAATCACCCTAGCCAACCCCTCTGTGAGCCCGTCTGCCGGCCGTCTTTCTCACCGCCTCGACTATGGCTGCTCTATTTCACTGAGGCCGAGTTGTAATCATGCAAGTATTAGGTAATATATGATGTTTATATACGTGATTTTTTAGCTACGTGGAATATCACGGAAAGAGAAATTGAATGTAGCACATTTTTATTCAAACATTAAATACCTGTTATTTTAAATGTTTTTGTTCCATGAAACTCAATTTCCAGTCTAATTTCCAAGGATCATAGTTCTGTCGATTTTTATCACCAGTCACATCCAGAGCAGTATCACTGGTGAACTGAATATACAACACAGTGCTAAAAATAAAAAGTTTTATTGCATTGAAGTATTAAAACTTGATATCAACAATTATACGTACAGCACTCTGAGGTCCATTATAATATACTTTCATACAATTTCACCCCATATTATTAACAGTAATTACAATAGATCATAAACTTGTTCGGTACACATTTACCCATTGTCTTGTCTAACAATTGATATCAAAATCGTAATATTGATTGCAACTCTGTATCATACAGGCCCAGATGCTCCTTGAATTAATATGTAATTACTGCCAACTACTTACAGAGTTTGCCATCGATACAAGTTCTGACTTGTGCTTCAGGAAAAGTTTCACGATATCGGCATGGTCATTCTCTGCAGCTAAATGAAGCGGTGTTTGTCCATGCTAATAAAGAAGAAAATGAAGTAAAAATAATCCAGTCTTTCAACAACATAGAGGGAAAAAATAACCATTTGATATCAGTAACACACATGCATAAAACAATTTTTGCTCAGTAGTAAAATATTTTACGACAGGAAAACAAAAACGTAAATTAATTTTCTACAATACAGTAAATCACACAATTTAGACGTATATATCAACCAATCATGAAATTCTGGCAAGTAAAGTTAAATGTAAACATAATCCCATTTAGACCTTTTACGTGAAATCTTCCAACCCAAGAAAAAAAATATATATTTTTTTTAAATTTTACCGATTAATACCACACTCAGAATAGACATTCAACATTTTGTTGGAAGGGTTCTGAGATGGTGAATAAAATAAAATGCACTCTTCAGAAATATATGTCCATCAGTCACATTTTTTAAGAAGATTTTAAAGGCATTGTATAACAATGTTTCCAATTAAAAAAAAATTGAGCTACATGATTCCCCATGCTACCAGTGTCTCTGATACGGTCTAAAAATGAAACCCTGAAAAAATTGCACTTTAAAACAATGGTTAAGTGCTTCGAAAAAGTGAAAATCAATGAGAGACCAGTCCAGTTTTCCCTCATAGACTGCTGTGTTGCAGGATTTCCTATCGGCCGAGATAAAATTAATGTGCCAATTTGTATCTGAAAATATTTTACTAGTGACAGCATAACTGCCCAAACTTCTGTGTTCTGGGTGTTTATTTGTCCATTCAAACACTGTCAGATATGTCAGATAGCAAAGTTTGACGATTTTTTTAAACGGGTCTTTCACAGTGTTACATAGTGTCTTTAATATGTAAACTTAAAATGTAGTCAAACGTCAAGGTGAATGTATTTCGCAGATGAGTAGGTAATATAAGATTACTTCCTTGTAAGATTACAGCTGTAATATGTGATGTGCACATGGTATAATATTATCAACAGGAATGTGCTGTTTTGAACGAAAGTAGAATGTGATTGTTGATATTACCCCAGGCAACACATGAATTAACCATAGGGATGATGGTTCTACATAGTCCTGTCTTTGACATTAGTTTGATATGTTACATACATGTATCTTTCACAATTAGTTTCACCAAAACAACCCAAAACAATTATTTCATGAAGGTAATGTAGATTTATAATGCAAATAACACTCTGCTAAGTCATACATTCACATCTTTGCATGGAACTTCTGGTTTACAGTATCATAACAATACAAAACAATTTATAATTTT
>JZLH01S0079898.1:52220-63350 GCA_001188425.1 Eucidaris tribuloides | reverse complement strand
AAAAAAAAATTACATTTTTATGATATCACAAAAAACAAACATCTTTGCTTGAAAATTGCAAAAGTTCCAAACCTACAAATCATACGTCAGACAAGTATAAGTTGTAGAAATTCATCATAAAATGTGGAGGAATCTTTCATATGAATTTCTTGAATAGTCCCAATAGAAAAAGCAATGTTGATCTTGAACTGATATCAAGCAAAAATCCCAAGAACAGAAGCTCCAAGATCAAGATCACAGATTGCCAACCTCAAGACTGGTCTTGAAATTGAAGAGTGTAGAATAAGACGTACTTAAGTCACATTTTGACGAAATTGAGTTAGTGATTGTTTTGAAGTCGTTACATGCCGGGAAATTTTTTGACAAAATTTTGGTCAATTTGACCCTTTCCTAGTAGGGGTCACAGGGGAGGGGTCAACTGGGGTTCAATTTTTAACTTGGTCTAATTTCTTCAAAATGTATCTCAAATTACTCGTTACGAGGTTTAAGACAATATATAATTTATCCTGTATTTCATGCTTTGTTGATGAGATATGGGGTCACTTCCAGTCAAAGGTCAAATGAGGTCAAATTTCAAACAACGTCCAAAATTGACAAATTGCATATCAAATTGTCCGTCTTACGGAGGGCATTCCAAAAATATATACAATTAAGTATTTTTGACATTCATTTATTCAAGAAATGCAAATGTTTTCCTGAGACCCTTTTTTTTTTTTTGAAGAAGTACTTAAGTCCACAATATTGAATATTGATTATTGGAAATCAACAAGTGTGACAATGTTTGTTTTTGTCCTCTATTCATCTTTTATTGTGTAAGTTAACTTCACCAAGTTTGGATGTACAACTCACACAATTGTGATCTGGAGACAAATTTGAAATCTTTGAGCCTTTGTTTCTCAAAAGTAGTATTATGTGACTTCAGTACTTCTTATTCTACAGTCTTCAATTACAATTGATCTCAAGACACCCAACATTGCTGTTAAGTCTTACCTTTCAGCGGTAACAGCCTGCTGATCAACTCTGCCGCTAGCTGGAGGGGGTCGGCTGTCAGTGCCTCCGCTGACTTGGTGAGACTAGAGAACACAAGGTCAATCTCAGAGTCCAGTACGACACGACGAATGGCCACCAGCTCCTGCATGATATGGTACACAGACGTCGCATGGGTCTTGGCCAACAGGTACTCAAAGTTGCAGACGACAGACGACTTGAGTGTGGCCAGGTTTCCTGCAAGAGGAGAGGGAGGGATGGGTGAGGGAGTAATATCAGTCCTAAGAATGTTCCATGTGATCAGACCAAAGAGGTTCAGAGATGCCACAGGAAACATTCCAAATTTCCTGAAATTCACGCGCAAGACAGAGGAGCGAATGAGCCCACGGAACAAACAAAGTATATTTCAGCTGATTGATTCCCAGACAAGACTCCAAATTTTGATAAAATGCCTTCACAACCAAAAGGAATTACAAAAAAAAAATGACAAAATTCCAAAGTTTACACTAAAAATCTTTTCCTCTTATTAAAAAAAACAGTAAATCCGGAAAATTCTGGAAATACCAGAAAAAAAATACTACATGTATAGCCGGAAAAATCTGGGAATCCAGAAATTTCCAGAAATGTGCCATCTCTGGAGGTTTAGGGATAAGGCATGGAGTTACAATTAAATTCTTTGTTCGGTACTGCTACTGTTAATTACAGGGTAGGCTATTTTTTTTCTATAATAAAATGAACTTTTTCTAAAATATGAGTCAAATCATTTTATATCAATAACATTTTCTTTAAATAAGCCAATTACCCAAACATTGCCCCTCCCCCATGATCGGAAACAGGGCTGATTTAATAGATTCTGAATCAACTGATCACTAAAAACACTTTGAATTTCAATTTCTTTTACAAAAAACTTTTTCTACCATTTTTCTTACACATGACAAACTTTTTTTTTCTATATTTGACTAATTCAGAACAACTACTTATTTTTAAAAAAATATGCTTTATATTGTGATTTCAATCCGGAAACCATGGCACACCATAATGAGCATTCTAGAACTGAATTCACAGGGCCGCCAACTCTCACTCATTGAGCGCGAGACTCACGAATTTTGGCCCTTTCTCATGCAAAAATTTTGTTTGATTTTCCATACATTTCTATTGATCTCACACATTTGAACCTCTCACTTATATCATTGGCCTATTGGAGTCTGACGCAAATGTATACACTGACATTGGCAACTCTGAATTGATCTTACCAGCATTGGCAAGATGGTACCACAACTCGCTCAAGCGTCGCATGTTGTACTGTGTCTTGCCATACAGCAGGGGCTGTGGGGCCACATACCGGGCTCCGTCTATCTCTTCATGGCCTTCCATTTGACGTTCTTCTTGCGTCCACTTCTTGCCTGTGATTTCATTCAAAAGAATAACCAAATTTAAGGTCACAAAAACAACACAAAACACAGAGAGACAAATGAAAAATATGTTACATCATTCACATTTTCACCTCTCTGAATAAAAATAAGAAAATATAATTTTAACAAATACATCATCAACATGCAGACACAGTGTATGACTCTGAATGGCCCCTATGGAATCTATGACATCATGGGTGACATCATGGATACCATATTACAAAAAAACAGGGTTCCTAATATTTCAAGGAACAAAATTCCCTAATATTTTCTAATGAAAGTTTAAAATATCAGGATTATAATTTTGACCTGTTTCTCACTTCGCCTATTTCTTTCTTGCCTCGTGTCTACGGTTTGGACACAATGTGAGAAAGTAGAACCACTGGACAAACAAATTTCCCCAATTTTTCCCCCTGATTTGAAAGAATTTTTTTTCAAATTCCCTGAATGGAAAAGGGGAAGTCATTTTGGGGGTTTCCCCCGGATTTTTAGGATACTTGGGAACAATGCCATAAGATGATTGCCCCAAGTCTCATCAAAGTTCAGAAAAACCAGACAGACAGGTGGACACACAAGCAGATACATTATGATGACATAAATGGTACCCTGGGGTACCAAATAGAAATCTGCCATTTTGTTGAATTATTATTATTTTTTGTGCTGTGCCCTGGATTACAAAACTGTGTAAAAGCTATGTACGAAGTGTGAAAATAACACCTTTAGCTTCATTTTCACCCCACTTTTGTATGTTAATGTCTTTTTGTTGTGCACTTGCATAGCCTCTGCATCAAAAACACTGACCTCAGTGATCAGAACAGAAGAAAAACACGTTTTTGGACACAAGAGGGCATTACACAATGCTGTACACTGGGGTACAACGGTACCCTGGGGTAGCTCATGGTGCATCATATGGCGCTTGTTTCATTGCACTTTCTCTAAATAGTGTGGAAGTGAATAAATTGAACTAGATAATTTTCATGGAGAAAGCAACTTCTGGTTGCTGAATACACTTCAGACATAAATTTAATACAGTGTAACTAATTATATAATACGGTCAGGTCTATTCAGTTTTGTATACCTTTCAGCCAGGTTTGCAAGAAGAGGCCTGATATGTGCCGATGAGCCAGAACAGCCTCATGATTGGATGTCAGGTAGCGTTGCTTGGCAACCTTCTTGACCACGGAGCTAGTCCAGGCCATCAAGGTCTTGTTTCAAGTAACGGCCTGCCAACTAGGGGACCTGTCATGGACCAAATGCAAATTGGTTTGAATATCATACAAGAATAATACATGTACATATATTTATACATCTACACCATGTACTGTATACACAGGAAAGAGGGAATTTGGGGGAGAGTTATAGATGACCAACTTTCAGTTTTTGCGAGACATGAATTCAGAACCTTCAGCTCCTATGTCTGCCTCGTGGATACAGTGTATGGTGTAATTAATATGCAGTCTACAAAATTAAACATGAATGAAAAAATGCATAAAGAAAAGAATGAATGGGGTTTTTTTACAGCAACATAATTTCCAGAAAATTTACCAAATGTCAATGAGAAATGTCATGTACATCACAGGAATTTGTAATGTTGCAGTTTACAATATTCAATGCATAAAAAATATGCTACATTATGTTCATACAACATGTTTTTTTGACATAATCATATATCCATTCATATGATTACATCATTTAATGAAATAATATTTCCTAACTCAAACATTTGGATTTGTTATAAATATGAAAATGCATGAATGAAAGAGGAGGCAGGACACTGCTTTTATCCTGCTCCCATTTACACAAGAGCAAAACAAATATAAACATAAAAATACAAAGTATGTAAGAACAAGTGATATGGTCAAGTTAGTCATTTACCCAAATCAATCCTGATGTTGATCCAAACTCTGTGAGGGAATTTCAACACTCGTGGGAGAGTATGAGGATATACCATGGCCAACAGTTCATCATCACACGATAGCAGGTCCAGTAACTCAGACTCCGTCAGCCCATACCTGGCAGCTGTCAGATACCTGCAGCAAAGAAATAACTCTTTAATTGCCGAGTGGATGCTTACACGCATATGTTGCAGTGTCGTTGTATCATCATGGATCTGTGGACTTGCAATTATACTGTTATCACGTTTTCAGTGCAGTGCCAACGTCATGTTTTCACACAAATCTACATATTTGTTATACAGTCTCCACATAAACCGGGCCCGGGGGGTGGGGGTGGGGTGGAGTGACTAGTACACTTGCACTGTGGCCTCTGGATGGGAGCACATTAAGGATTAATTTTTTTTTTTTGCGCTCTATTTTACACACTTATTACCTCTTATTTTACCTCAACTTTTCCCCACTCGTACAATCTCACAATCTATTATATTGTAACCAAGGGTGATCCTTGGTGTACTTTTCCTGTTAATCTTTTCATACTAATTTTGTGTACCATACTCTAATTTCAGTTTTAATTGTAAACTTGACAGTTTTAGTTCTGGGACTTAGTTCTTGGCTATTGTCAAGTGTATTGTACTTTTTTTTTGGTTGTGTATATGTATTATATTTTATATTATTTATTTTAAATATGAAACAATAAACCGAATTGAATCTGAATCTGAATCTGAATCTGAATATCATTTCTTACATTTGAATATGTTTGTATTTACTAATAGTATACATAATTATGAAAACAGAAATAGAAAATCAATACCATCTGTGACATATTACTACACAATTTGCTTTTTATTCATTTCAAAATTCTGGCCCACGTTTTTCGGTTAACATATCAACAGGAATCACGACATACCCCTACCCTGTATTTTGGAAACAACATCCCAAATTCTCCAAATTAACCCATTGCCTCCGAGATTCTAAAAATCCCATAGAGTTAACACAAGGCACATCCGATTCCTGTAGCCAATGGGTAACATATTCTTACAATCATTCGAGCAAAGCTTTCCCTGACACTTTGCCACAGATAGTATACAGTATGATATCTGTTTACTGATCACTTAGAAATCACATTATGTCATTCTACTCAGTTTTCAGTAGTTTTGTGATGTTTTGCATGACAATTCCAGTTTTAGGATAGGTTGATGACAAATTTATCAGACTGACCAATACTTTACCTTTATCCCTCTCAGTTCTATTTCATTAAAACTTTATATTTAAGTCAGTGACTATGGGACTGAAAAGTTAATACACATTAGATAGAGTATTATTTAAAAATTGAGAAAAATGTCAGACCTCAAAATTCTCTTAGTAACTTCTGGTCCATTTCTCTCTTCCACATGCTGCAGGAGTACACTGGCTGCATCCGCTGGGGTTGAGATGGGGTCTTTACCATTCCCGGAAGGGTTCATGAATTGAGTTTCCCTGCATAATAACTTGGCAAAGATCGGCAGTGGATGCCTGGCTCCTGCCCTTGTCACAATCTTGACCTGCTCCGGTGACAGAAGTCTGGAGTTGTTGGCCAGGAAAAGTCGCACCATCTCCGACAGCTCCCGGTCATTGAGCGACGTCACTCGTATCAGGTGCGACTCGTCCGAGATCCGGTCGCGAAAAAGTTTGAGCGACGGTCCATCGGTCAGTGCCAGCACAATGCAAGTGGAGGCAGGAAACTCCTTTGGCAACCACAGCAGGTTATCGCATTGTAATTCCTCTATGGATTCTTCGGGGAAATCCAATACGATGCATAGTGGTCGGGTGGGGGATGGCAGTTTTTCTATCAAGCTCTTAAAGTAAGGAACGAGTTTGTCGTATTGTTGGGGGACTTCACCAAATTTGCTCTTTTTGGGTTTGTAAACTTCGTACACCTGGTGGCACACGGATTCCAGCATATCACGTACTGTCCTGCACATAGTGGTGGCACCGATGAATCGCGGCACGACTATGGCGGAATCGCCAAGCCACGTCGGCATCATTTTAACAATCTGCGCCGCGACGGCGGTTTTCCCGCTTCCGGGTTCTCCACGCAATAAAATCGCACTATTTGACTTGTCGGTTTTGCTGCTTGCCTGCTTCACAAGTCTCTCTACCTGGTTCACTACTGAGTCCCGCGAGACAAAGTTCTGAGTGTGTTCATCAGCAATTTGTAAGTGCGACAAAACCTCCCCGGTCAGACCCGATCCCTCGCGCAACTGTAAGTTTGATTTCTCGCGCATGACCGACTTATCGATGAGCTCCTTAACCTTGGAGGTGAATTGTCCACAGAATTCTTTTAAGTACTGTTCGTGTTCCTCACAATTACAAGGATCAATACCGTTCGCCGTCCATGGGATGCAGAATTTGAGGATGTTTTCCTCCGGCAGCATGGTGGGGATTTTAGTGTCTTTCAGCGCTTTGATGCGCTCCTGGGCCTTCTTGTAAATCTTTGGACGGTTTGGTTTGCGAATGTCGACGTAGTTGTGCATCTCTTGTGACTCCACATTCTGCGGGAGGTCGTCAAATGAACGATACACACATATGCATCCCTCTGATGCACCTTCTGCCTGGTACACTGCGCTTGACAATTCATTCTCTAGTGCTGTACAAGAAAACCAGACAAGATATTGATGGCATCATTCAAATGTAAAGTCTTTATTTTGATATCTCTATTTCACAGGTTATAGACGAAGAATGAATTTACTTCCACTAAAATGCATGAAAAATGTCTACATAGTTTTGATTTGCTTTGTAGATACAAAAATTACTACATCTAGAACATGGGCTGAAAGTCAATTTTAATGTAAAGATTCATATAAATCTTCACTTTTCACAACAAAGCCTATGGTCTGGAAAGTAAGTTTTCAAAAAAATATCAACCTATACAGATTCAATTTTAATGAAGCACGATACAATGCATAATTTACTTTGAATTTAACAGTGATCACGACACATTAAATGTGTATTTGCCTGTAAAACCTGAATACATGTACCTTCTGCTAGAAACTCACCCTGACTGAAACCCATATCAGCGAAGTTAGGCAAGTGCCCAACAGGCTTCTGTTAGAAGAGACTCCATCAAATTCAGTGAACAGTGGCTGAAGGCTGATACATCAAACAGAGCAATACAAATGATGTATTGCTTCTATTTCAAACATTACAGGATGTACGTATCCCAAATTTTGAACACTGTGTTTTTATTTTTTAATCTATCTTGATTTAGATCAAATCTGAACAACAAACACAAATGGATGGATGCATATATCCACTTTCAGTAAACCATGAATTACAGAAAACTGGCACTCCTTTATATATGCAAGTCATGTTCCAAACATTAATGTTGGATGAATGGCAATTGGGTTTTTCTGATTGGATATATACTGAGAGGTCAAAGGTCACGTCTACCCACCTGACATGTGATACTTGTGCAGCTGTTCCTCATTCAAGAGTCCCTCGTCATGGACATACTCTGCACACTGCTGCAGTATCTCAAGCAATGCATCGTGGGCCTTCTTCCATTTGCCAAGATCCTTTTCATTCAGTTCTTTATTTTCTGGGTTGCTGCAAAACAATTGTAAATATATGAATGAATACAGTAAAATAATAACAGCTCAGGGGCCCGTTTCATCAAGCTATTTGTAAGTTACACATGACTTTACGAACAACTGGTGATCAGTTTTTGTGCTAAATGATTAAGAATGTGATTAGTGTAGCACCCAAGAACATGTTCCAGTCATTTCTAAATTCATTTATAACTTTACGAATGACTTGGTGAAACACACCCCGATCTGTTTGATTAGATAAGACTTAGAGAGTACTGATGGTGCTTCCACCAACCCACCGTTCTGTATACATGATGTAATTTGTGTACCATACATTTTTGTGATTTTGCTTTCAGACAAGAATTTCGCGAGCGTTTATTTTTATGATTTTATTGCATTTGCATGGACTTAGTACAAGTATATCAGGAAGTGAAAACACTTGGGTTTGTGTTGTGCTCCAAAATATCTGTCTTGCCTACTTCAGTTTCGTTTACCGTCAAATTACCAATTACGCTTAAATGCAGACACTACAGCACTCCGTTAACCACATGCTAACACGAAAGCTGGTGAGCGCAGCTTTCATTATTGTGGACAAGTAGTCTGGAATAAGTTGCCAAAGAACCTGTGCTCATCAGCTTCGATACTGTATACATTCAGAAGGGAGCTAAAAACATTTTTGTTTTCTTAGTTTTATATAATTGTATAAGTTATAAAGTGCATTGATCAGTTTTGAAATTGGAAATGCACTATATAAGAATTACTGTAAAACACTATACTTTCGCGACATGAAACTTTCACGAATACGAGGCAACGGCCATTTCGCGTGCATAAAACTTTCGCGAATCACCGACCATGAAAAAATAAAATATAGCGAAATTTGCTAGGAAGAAGCATTTCGGTGTTTTACTAATGAATTATCACAACAATTTATATAAAATATTTGTTTTAATGCCACTGAACTTCCATTTTATCAAATGTAGAAGTGCATTGCGACCATCAAAACTGCCGCGCACCAGATCTTGAGTCATTTGACTCGTACAGTACACATTCTTGTATTGGCATTAAAAAAAGTTGTTTATACACAAACTTTCGCGTGCATTTTACTTTCGCGAATCTCGACTCCTCGCGAAAGTCGCGAAAGTTAAATGCTTGTGAACATTTCTGGTTTTACAGTAATTGTATTGTAGTCACAAAATTCATGAAAATAAACCACAGCAACACATTCAGCATATACAGTACAAAATAAAACAAAGGAATAAACAATGATAGAAAACTGTGTGACAAATTGAAGCTTAGCAACATCAGAATTTGTATGTCAATATTTTGTTTGTGTAGTAAATAAAACTGAGGAAAGACTAACAAAACTCTATCTATTTCATTTTACCTGAATGAGACATGGAATAAATATATAAATCACTTACGAATCATAGTAATACTTGAGCTTGGATGATATTGGCTGCAGTATGTAGACCTGCTCCACACCGTCCCCCTCTTGGACGTACCACTCATCCAACACGTTAATATCTAAGGAAGATGAAAGAAAAGATGACTTGCTTCTAAAGTGTCTTCACAATTAATTGGCTTAATGGGCAGTGGCAAGATTGGGAGATGCCAAAAAAGCCTCAAGCAACAAATTAGTTGAAGCCTATACCAATGTAAACACTAACTCGCGTGTGTATCCTGGCAGAAAGGACTTGTCTCAAAATGTATGGGCAATTCCGTGAAAAATGTTACCCGGGCTCAAAATCATGAAATCTGTAATAATTCAAAAAGTATAAGTGCTACAGTGACAGATTTAGTATCACACAATAGAACTCATCAAGCTCTTTAATTTGGGTGGTATTTGGATACATTTGAAGTATACTAAGATATACTTTTAAAAAAAAACATTTTCTTGCAAAATTTTCGTATCTTTTTTGAAAAACACAATCTTTGAGTCTCATTATTTCACATTCAACAGCACTTAGGAATTAATTTACAGTAGTTTATAGTTAAGAAAGGACCAACAATGACAAATACTAGCTTTACATTAGTTATCAAATGATTTTAATTATAAATATAAGGACCTGAAAAAGTGGTCCGAGGTGTAATGTCCGTAACGTTAAAAATGTAATGTCCGTAATGCAACATTTATGGTCCTGTATGGGATATACTGAATCTGTTGTACCTAATTGCCATCCTACAAGTTAAACAGGTCCTCAGCACCAATTTCAAAAGAAACTTCGATTCACTTCATGCTAAAGCTGACAAAATTTTTGACAAATGCGTTGGTAGGTGAAAAGTCATGTCCAAAAAATGTATTGTCCGTAACGGCAAGCATTATGCATAATAACTACCAAATGATAAATAGAAATTTATTCAAATTTGAACTATTAACACTTCAGGGTGACCTGTGTGAGAATACCACAAATAGGTTCAGAATGATAATCTAGAAATAAGCCCCCAAAGTTGCCAAAAAGTGTCTGAATGTAATGTCCGTAATGCTAGAATTGCCCGTATGTACATGTCGAGGAGAAACAAGCATTCATGTATCAGTGATGTGCTGTATAACCTTGGTACAAAACAAAACATGGAAAGGTAAAGCTACATAATAAATGTGAACATTTCTAATTGTAAAACAGTGAGGAAATGTTTGACAACCAAACCAAAACTCAATGGCAAATGCTCTCCTGCTGTTCTTGTTTAAAATCAAATTTTGCATGATTACTTAAAACATAATTATCCTTTTATTCAACCAAGTTTCTTTGTCTGTCGCTTTGTCATATTTTACTTACGATCAGTTGTTTTTCAGCATGGACTTAGTACATGAAGCCAAGTTTCTCTGGCAAATTTGTTTAATTCAGGACTGCAAAACCTCAGCCAAGTTTAAAGAGAATCTACAGTACTGGTTGATGATGGAAAATCTTTCATCAAAATTCCACATTTCATTGGTTTCCAAGTGAAAATATATTACATTTGCATTATAATGCGGGACTGATTCACTTCATATGTAATAAATAGTTTTAGGATTGGCAGTTTGAACAAGTGAATGTAGCCCTCAGTTGCAACATCACAATTAACAATGTCCCACATATTGATTTTTGTGATACATGTAGTACTTTGTCAGATATGGGCATTTATGTAAGGATTTGTCAAAAACAAAGTGTTCTGTTGTTTTCAACTACACTCTCCTGTATAGTGACATTTTCAGAATACCATCTGTTCACAGCAGGTTTGAAATCTTTAACATAAAATGACTGAAGTGACTTCTCTTCAGCATTATCATACATG
>JZLH01S0079898.1:35639-47980 GCA_001188425.1 Eucidaris tribuloides | reverse complement strand
GGAGGCTTTATAGGTGTCGTAGCTTGGATGATACTCTTAAGAGATAGGTGGGTGTTGAACGTGCTTACATGTATGTAGGTCAATAATTTTAACTTTTGCAAAAAAAATTGATTGGTGAGGAGTGGGCTGAAATAGTAGAAATTAGCAAAGAGTAAAATTATACATGCATGTGGAATATCTCGTATTAGTTTGCTTCAAATGACAAAATTTGGGGCATTGTTAGGACACTTATATACATGCCGTCTTTTGCATAGAAATTGCTCCATTTGTAAACATGTCAGTAAGTCTGTGCTACATGTAAATGGAGGGATATTGTTATTAGATTTTTTTTTGGTGAGGGAAATTTAAGAACGAGTTCTGCTCGAGGTAGATTGTGTTTATCTGTAAACAGAAATGCCGACAGGCATGACGTCAACGCTGTAAATAACACGTCTGGGATGACGTCATCTTAGAGTATGTGGTTTTGTTACCAAAACTGAATGACGAAAAATAATATTCATCGTATAGTTTTGGTTAGTCTGACAAATTTTTCATCAATCTTTAATAAAGTATGATTTTGTCTAGCCAGACATAAGAAAAAAGCATCAAACATACTGAAAATTGTTTGGAATAATTACATTTATTGTTATTTTTTAATCATTAGTGATCAGATATAAGTATGTACATGGTATCTGTGTTAAAAATGTCAGCAGCTTTCCAATATTTATACAAGATAAACTTGACACTCCTTTTCTATCAGAAGGCTCATCATATCCCCCTGTTTAATGACAGAGATTGTGAACCAGGGGTAAGCATTAGGTATTTAGGTAATCTTCAAAAGATCATTTATTGCTTTAAAAGTATAAAAGTCTGCATACCCCGTATTGCCATGTCCATATTTCTGTAATTCCTATAAAGTTAATACATGGCACATCCTGTTCTCAAAGGCGACAGGTTACGTGCCAATGAGGAGGAGGAGGATGGTGATGATGATAATGATGATGATGATGATGAAGACGAAGATGATGAAAATGATGGTGATGATGATGGTGATGATGATGATGATGGTGATGGTGATGATGATGGTGATGATGATGGTAATGATAATGACGATGGTGACGACGGTAATGATGATGATGATGATGATGGTGATGGTGATGATGATGATGATGATGATGATGGTAATGATAATGACGATGATGATGACGATGGTAATGATGATGATGATGATGGTAATAATAATGACAATGATGATGGTAATGATGATGATGATGGGAATAATAATGACGATGGTGATGCTGATGATGATGATGATGATGATAAAGATGGTGATGATGATGGTGATGATGACGATAATGATGATGACTTACCACAAAGAAAGGGCCCAGAGACATGTTGTAGGCATCAGTGATCTCCTGTATCCTGAGGCCTGCCATCTCATGGTCATTGGTGGCTGTGTTAGACGGACCCTGATGCATGTCCACCAACTGGAGAAAGAGACGACAAACTTAATTATTTAAATTGGATAATACGCTAAATGTAATGTGCAAATACGTCTATACACAGAATGCCCACAGCACTCACAGTAAGACACATGTACCAACATCCTTCAATTGTTTCTTGGAATTCTCAGGGTTTTTACCCTTTTAAATTACCTGTGAGTATTGGGAAATTGCCCTTCATTTTGAACAATTTCAGGCAATATTACTTTTTTATGACACTGCTTTTTGTCATTGTTAAGTACAAAAAAAAACAATGACATTGGGGGATATATCACCTCTTTTGCAACATACTCTAGATTTCTGTGTGCCATAAATAAAGTAAGACAAACATATTTGATCTAGTTTTTTGTTTGTTCATCATATGTGTCTTTGATTTATTCTTAGAGTTGTCAACAGTCTCAAACAGCTGAACTGATTTGGTAAGTCTGTACCAGAAATGACAAGCTGCTGATGACAATGTTCCTACAGTAGCTCTCCCACATTCTCGTTGATTAGGAGAAGACCAAAGAAAGGTCAGTCTCTAGATAATTACAGATTAAAATGCAATGGTTCATGGATATTACTGAGAGAGCTAATGTATTGTGGGGAAAAGAACTTCTATATCTAGAAAGTGATAAGAAAAATTTTATATGTCACTTGCTTTTCAGCTGCCACGCAGTTTTTTAGGTGTGTTGAGACAATGTTTCTACACATTCATTACAACATGGGCAGCAGCATTTTGGACCTGGTGCTTGTTTCATAAAGCTGTTCGTGAGTTACGCATGACTTTACGAATGACTTGAAATATGGCAAGCCAAATGTGATTCTCAAACTTTTGAAATCACATCTCCTAATGTTCAAATATGCAAACATTTATGAACATTCTTACACTTAACAACCATTTAACCAACATTTCAATGCAAACTTTATCTTTGCACAAAATCTAATTGACATTAATCAGACTTTCTTAAAATGACATGAAAATTTTTTGGCATTTTACTTGGCACTTCATACTCGAGTCATTCGTAAAGTTATGCATACATGTAACTTTATGAACAGTTTTATGAAACAGGTCCCTGGTCAGTAACTGAGGCCCTGTTCACTTCAAAATGTCAATTCATCCTTGCATTTGACCTATTGAAGACAGTTTGATTTTGCTGTAACACACACTTCCCATATACATCAATATGACCACACCTGAAGAGGCTTAAATGTGGGCAATTGTAGATTTTCTTTTTTTAAATATAATCACAACAGAATCTGTTTTTGTATTGATTCAAATCAAAACTGTATCATTGTAATAATATTCAACAAACATAACCAAATAACCTTTTCTAATCAATTTTATACAGATACACATTTTTCATTTCTCAAGATTACTTTTTGCTTTTGCTTGTTTTTCTCTTGTTTTTCTCTTCCCCTTTTCCTATCTAATCATTTTTTTTTCTGTGTCTCATAATTTTGTGTTTGGTTTTCATAAGCTTTTACAGACTGCAATGTATAATTCCAAAATCAAATATCTACAGATTTCTTATCCATCACTTTGTATAACAAAACAAAAATAAGATGAAAAACAGGTAATTGTTGATAACATTTTAATCATACAAGAATGATAAGGATTAAAAAAAGATATTTCTGAAACGTCAGTAACCCTGCCCGGAGAGGTCAGAAGATTACTGCCGCAGTGAGGGGTACAGAGGGCTAACTGACATATTTGGTGATACCCTGCATTTTAAGAACCTTTTAATTCGTCTTTAATATAGTGACATAAATGGTACCTTGGGGTACCCACTAGAAATCCACCATTTTGTTGAATAATTTAATTTTTGTTAGCGCTGTGCCCTAGGTTACAAAACTGTATAAAATTTATGTTTGAAGTATGAAAATAACAACTTCAGCTTCATTTTCACCCCACTTTTTGTAAGTTTATGTCTTTTTGTTGCGCACTCACAGCCTCTGCATAATGACCACTGATCTCGGTGACTATAACCAATGTAAATACATTTTGGGACAGAAGAGGGAGCTACACAATGCGGTACGCCAGGGTACAACAGTACCCCAGGGTAGCGCGTGGTGCATCATATGCATAATATAACCCTAATATGATGACATAAATGGTACTCCTGAGGTACCAAATAGAAATCCGCCATTTTGTTGAATTATTAATTCATTTTTCAGCACTGTGCCCTGGGTTACAAAACTGTGTAAAACCTATGTTCGCAATGTGCTTTCCTACATTCAAAATCTCTTCTTGCACAAAATGTATTCTAAAATGTTGTTACACATCACTAAAGGATGTAAATATAGCAACTTCAGCATCATTTTCATCATACCTTTTTGTCAGTTTATATCTTTCCGTTGTTCACTGGTGCAGCCTCACCATTACGGAAAATACTTTTTACGGACACAAGAGGGTGCTACACAACGCGGTACACTACGGTACATTGGTACCCTGGGGTAGCGCGTGATGCATCACACAAATAATTGTTTCATTTTCTGGGAGGGAGGGTGGGGCAAGTGATTTTTAAATTTGGACAACCACATTTATCACCCAGTTGCTCAGCCTGGCAAGTCAAAAAATAACTTTTGTGACTCCCTGAAGTAATGGAGAAGTTGTACCTGAAAATCCAGTTCATTATTTGATTTTCTGGGGGGGGGGGGGGGGGTAGCAGGGCAAGTGTTTTTTCTTTTCCTGTCTCTCTCATAGTTTCAGCAATTCCAGTTGCTAAATCTGCCAACAAAAAAATGACACAGACATGTAATCCCCGAGATAAAACGTACCTGAAAATCCAGGCCATACTGTTGGCAGTATCGCTGCAATTCAGGAACCGCATCTTGAAGCAGTATGTTCCTTTCCTGTATGGTATCTGTAAACAAGCAAAAAAATAATATTGACAAAGAGAAAAACTAATTTTATATGTACATGCAGTATCCCTAGTATACAACAGTATTCACAAATATATGAACAGAGATATTTCCCAGGTAAATCAACAGATTTTCTCAGAAAAGGGCTTGCAGGTTTGTGAAAAGATCTACATGTATAGGAAGGATAGGCAATTCTTCTTTCTTTATGCTGGTACAATCATAAAATAGGACAAATTATGAACAAATACAGTACACGCATTAAGTCGTGTAAAAAGCCAAAATGTTCAAGATTGTAAAAGGTACAAAATTTCTTTTGTATACACACCGTTTAACCCGTTGCCTCCGAGATTCTGAAAATCCCATAACGGGTTAAAGTGATATGCTAACATTGTGGAGCTTCAATTTAAAAAATTCTCAAACTTTGAAATCTGAGCTACATAGTAGTGTTCAAATGGACAAATAAACACCCTTGAATACAAAAGTTTGGAAAGTTATGCTGCCAGTGGCAAGGTATGCATGAATAAACAATTTCTACTCGGGTGGATGGTAAAATAGCCTAGATCTACACACAGTAAGTCTATGGGAGGAAATGGGCAGGTGAATCCAGTCAATTTGAATGCTTGTAGATTTTCACTTATCACTAAATCATCATCTTGAAATACAAGTTTTTCAGGGCTACATTTTTAGACCTTATCAATGACACTTGTAGCGTGGAAGATTATGTAGCTCACAATTCTTTAAATGTGGTAAATGTAGCCAGTGATAAACCTAACATAATATTGCATTATATTTTTAATCCCTTATAAAATAATACTTCATTGAATAAAAATATAACCAAACAATCATTTTTTTTTAATTGTGTTCCTCTCAACAAAATAAATCTAATTGTTACACCAAATCATACAATATTTTCCCATTCTTCTCGATTTTCCTTTTTATTGTTCATGCAATAATTTAACATCAAATTGCTCCATCTTAAAAGCTTTCAAAAAAATATACAATACCTGTTGTAGGTAGGTGATGGATAAATACCTTTTTTCATAATCAAAATTTTCTCATTAATTGGGTGTTAAAATCATGAAATTTTGGTGCTGGTAAGTTGTAACACAAATATGCCTCACCAGAAAAAAGCATGACAATATGTCAAGATGAACAGTTGCCACTGGTTGTATTTTACCATTTATTACTACATGGGTACATGATTGAAGTTTGAATCGATTCAGACAATGCTCAAATGCTGTACTGTCAGAACATATATTCATCAGCAGTTTAGCGAGAAGACTATTGTATGTAAAACTTCTGAAATATCACAAGCTCATGTTGTACTTCAATCAACTGGAAATTTACAATCAACATGTTACCGGTAGTCGGTATTGATGGTAGATGTAAACCAATGCATCAAATACATGGGAGACACAAAATGAAATTGACTACCGGTCTCAATAGTCCAAAATCAGACCCCCCCCCCCCCCAACCTAACACAACAACAATAACAACAACAAGCAAAGACATATTTCAGAAACTACATGGGCTCATAAATAAGTAAGTCTTACAATTTCTAACATTTAGTAAATCATAAGACCATTCAACCCACTGGAGACAATTTGATTTCAATATAAAAGCAATTATTATCAAAATGGGATGTTTCAAGCGCCGTGACATTATCGCGTATCCTGCGCGCAAAGGAATGCGCGTATACGCCCTACCGTGAGATGCGTGTGATATCGAAATATCATACGTTGTTGAAAAAATATCAGATACATCCGGGTACTTTTGCATTTGTTTACATGTTGATTAAGTTTTCCATCCGGGCTTTCCACACAAATAATGTACTAAAAATTTAACCATTTTTTTTTAAATTACCCTACATGTATATAGGCCTATTATTCTTTTGTATAATGTGCTGGCTTTGCTTAATTTACTAAATTATAGAGGAAGATGTGATTTCTGTTGAATACGAAGAATTAAATGTTGTCACACGAAGAATAAATCAACGGCAGTGGTTGCCATTAAAAGACTCGATGATTTGTACAGATTTTTATCAAATTTAATTTTGATAATTTTCTAGTTTAATAAGGATGGCTTATTTTCGGTGGACACAGAAAATATTTACTCCTTATGAAAATATCGGACTGTCTGCGACTCGTCCGATATTTGTCACAAGTCGTACAATATTTTTCGTGTCCACCTCAAACCCATCCTATATAGGCTATAATTAACATGTTTGTAGACCCCAGCCCAAGATATCACGTCTTACCCGTAACAGTTTAAGTCAGGTTGATGAATTTGGATCAAAATTCAAATCAAACTGGTCCAAAAGTGGTCATATTACAGTCTGGCATTGCCCTGCAAAGATGTGCTGATAACTCTACAGAGTGATTCTACACAGTGTAAAATTGTGTACTCAATGAAACTTTCTTTTTTTTTAAGCATACTGTCCAAAGTCATCCTCATATACATTTATATGGTACTAAAATGAAAATAATATTATGTCCTATCCGAGCCAGACCAGATACTAGAAGCATTTCATTCTAATTCTAATTTCAAAAAACAATACGTATACAGTCAGTCTATTTAGCAACCTGACATACACAATCATCTGCACAATAAAAATGTCTGCCTCTTGGAAAGAAGAAGGCCAGTTTGTGGTCCACAATTTAAATGTATGCAACTCCTCACAAAAAAAACCCTGGCTACGGGCCTAAAGTAACAAATCTGAACAACGCCATATCTGATCACGCTATTTGTGTGTAGGTGTCCCGCCAATAATATTTGCACTCAAGATAACCTCGGCCGCCAAGCATGACATATGAAATTAAATCAGCCCTCATTACACATGAATGCTATTAGGTGGTGTCAGTTTCAGCTATTACGGGAAATTCAACAGCTCTCGATCGTTTACGATTCTGTCAACACATTCTCAGATTCCCAAGTTCGTCGGTCTACATAGATATACTACACGAGTTTTATTCTTCGCCAAAAATAATGTGCTACTCAATTTTCTGGCAGTGTTTTATTTGAATAAATATTAGCACAATCATTTTCTTAGATATAATTGTGAGACAAACTTCACAGAAGCATCAAGTTTATAAACATGTAGCTCATGATAATCTTAAACTTCCACTTTGACGTGTGTGGGTGTATTTATAAATGCCCTCAATCATGGACTTTAATCAGGATTTTGGCATACAACATGGATTTTTGTCGACGTCCACGGTTATCAAGCAAGTGCTAATCAATTAGAAATCAAGTAAATGAAGACATTTTTATTTCTTGGTTATTTGTACATTATACTAATGTCAAGACATCGGGTCTACAATGTCAAGCAATGTCTTTAACTCTTAACGTGCCAAAGTCACAGACATGCACCTGTCTATTAATTTTAAGTTTTCTAAGTAACCAAAGGAGTCTACAATGTTAAACAAAGTATTTAATTCTTAACATGCCGAAGTTGCAGATCTGCACCAAATAATACACATAAATTCCACAGAGGTTGAAATCCTCTGGCATGTTAAAAGTCAAACAGACCCCAAAATCAGTATGTATATGCAGAGTCCCTCCCCCTAAAAAGACATAAAAACATAAAAGAAAAAAAAAAACTTAAAAACAAGAAGGTTACCTGATTTGCAACAACTGAGAATGATTTTGACCACCTTGGACGTCTGCGGTGGCAGGTTGGTCAGTCGACCAGTGAATATGTTATCCATCTCCTTGCCTTTGGTTAGCGTCATTTGGTAGATCCTTATTGGTCAGCCGATATCCTCATGAATATTCAACAATGGAAGGCGGGGGTCGAGGGGTTAATCCGACAAAGTGAATCCCCGTTGATTACCAATTCTCATCAGATTGCGGGGTGAGTCACGTACACTCTACATCCAGAAACAACTTCACTCGAACATGGCGCTCGCTGGCAAATTCGGGCTCATGAATATTCACGTCTCATCTGCTAACTCTTTGATTTCATCCCCTTTCCTTAAGTAATGATGCAACCCACTCAGGCCACAGCAGTTATTTCTCCTTCACATCTGCACACATGATATTCTAGACCAAGTTCTCGTAGGACATGAATATTTATGCGGATGACCTATTGACCTGCGTACAAATCCATGACACGGATGATAGTCAGCAATGATATTCCACGCTCTTTTGCGAGATGGTTGATCAGTGCAAGAGACGAGTTTACTTGCGGTTACCGCAGCTAAACATCAAAACAAGTTTTGAATTCTCGTCCTTGGACAGAATTCTGTATTCTGTACTGACCTTAATAATCTTCTTTCTGTTGAGAAGGGGGGGGGGAGGGGGCACAAATTTAATACCACAAACCCTTTTGCTTATGCCACATTAATTGCTGCTCACATATTTACAATTGACAAACGCCCTGACTGACTAACAGCTTTGCCTTTGCACAGATCCACTTGATAACAGCAGACAGTTCTATCACTTCATCCAAAATCACATTGCTGTTGACGTGTAATGGAAAGACAAAATTGCAACACCACTCCAATCAACAGATACTGCACTTCCGTATTTCTGGGCCTGCGGCTGCTAGTTTTGTGTACATGTACGTTGTGTCAACTTAACATAGAAGAACAAACATCCATTTGATGTAGCCAAAATATCCAGCTTTTTACAAAATATGCCTGAATAGATCAACGCCGAATATGCACTGCTGATCCTCAATTGCCTTCCCCGACTGTCGATTCACGTTCCACATTCGGGATAAGAGATCCTCAAATCCAGCTTTTCCACAACTTTCACGACATCAGTGATCAGAGCACAGGTGACAATGCTAGCGTCGGACACCAATCACTGCTGATGTAGGCAAGCAACTTCTGCATGTACACTGAAATGGCAGTCAAGGCTCATGTACTTCAATAAACCTAAAGAACAGAAAACAGAAAAAGATAAAGCACAGAAAAACTCATTACATGCACTGAAGATTAAGAGATTGAGAAATAAACAAAATACTGTAGTACATGTACGTCTGAATAACAGACAAAGAATTTACTCTCTGACTAAATTATTTATCATCTTGAAAGTGTGACAGGATTAAAAAAATTATGCATGCGTGCATCCTTTAAAATATTTAAACGTGTGTTTTCAATATCAATATACCAAATCCAAAAACATATTGCATATCTACTGCTACTTCTGTATAAGTGTACAAGTAAAACATTTTTCCAACAATAAGCGAAAACTGTTTTTGTCAAAATTGTAATTCTTCTACTTCAAAATTGTTTGAGCAGTTTATATTGAAAAACATATATAAATTATTCTTTAGTTTTTCATTAAATCACGGCAGACATTTGCATGAAACTCCCATAGGCCAATGATATAAGTGAGAGGTTCAAATGCGTGAGATCAATAGAAATTCATGGAAAATCAAACAAAATTTCAGCGTGAAGAGGGGCCAAAATGCATGAGTCTCACGCTCAATGCATGGAGTTGGCAGCCCTGAATTACAGACTGAAGTAATTTTAAAAAATGACCCCCTCCCACCCTACCCCCAAATCAGTTTGAAGTGCTATGGGTAAGTAAATTGCAGAAATCAATGCAACAACTTGTACAAAGCGATATTTTTTTCTAATTTTGTAGTCAACACCATGGTCTGATGGTAAGACAGAATTAAAACCTGTGGCGTCAATTTGACTGTGCAAGGCATAATTACGGTTGGACTTGTTTTTGTGGAAATTGCCGGTTGACGGGACCGCTGTGTTCCCCAGGGACAGGAAACTAATAATAAGCACTGCACTGTTCAGGTTTGGGTGAAAACACTCCATTATGCACCAAACTTGCTCTGTTTATTGCGTGTGTATAGCACCTATGAACAAGACAAAACACACACACACACACACACACACACACACACACACACACACATATATATATACATGTACACATATACACACAAAAAAGAAATACATGTACATAGACATACATATAAATACACAAATATCCACATCACACACATACACACAAACATTGTATCAGAGCATTATACATCAATCAGCACACAACTAGTGTTGACAAACACACACATTCCAATCATCATCATTACAGCACACATAACTATAACACACATCACATTGAACCAATATCACACACACCAATCCACAACACACTATCACAGATACAACCACACACACAATACACTATCACACATTTTGACAAACCACACACCGAACTACAGCACAACTACATCTGTAGTCCGCTCTATCCATTGTACATGTACACATTATTCTCACTGAAAGCTCAATTTGATTAATACTAAACTACTGTTACATGTAGAATGCCATACATGTATGACAAGTTCGCGCAGATATTAAAACATACATGTATCTATGTAGTGTACATGAATACTCTTGTCAATGATGTAATGGTCCTAATATCTAATCTGTCGACAGAAGTTTCTACATTACAGTATTGAATGACTTAATAAGTTTATTTGGCAGTTTGGTCATCACTTATAGAATATTCTTTATTACCAGATTTGCATTGGAAGGAAAACTGTAACTGCTAATAAAGTCCATTTGCACGAGCCAAACAGGTTCTTAGTGATGAAAACTACAGCACTAATACATTATATTCAGTATTAACATATAACGGGGCATACATTGTATACTACATGTATGGCCACATTGGCTTGGTTACAAATCTAGAAGTATCTATGTTCTGAGAGCACATTCTTAAGCGGAAATATTCCATAACATGATGGAAAAATATATGGCAGGTTATGTGTTTTTTCAAGCTCTCGAGATATTGTAAATTAGACTTGGACTAGCTCTTCTTAGGTGAAGTTACGTGTTGGTGTTTGCATGTAACCAGGAAACTGATACATAAGGCCATACACATAGAATTTTAACTCTTTGAATAACAGTTTTGATTTTTGCTTTGATAACGTACATTTCGCCATAGACCTGTTGTATAAGGCATCTTGGTACTTAGTCTCATGTGGGTAATACAGTAATGTTAAGTTAAACACTCTCAAACAATGTGCACCAACTTAAACTTCAAACAGAAAACTACAACTATCATGAAATATACAAGACTTTTTTGCATTTCAAATCCTGCAGTAGTTACTGCTGTACAATACAGTACTGTACATGTACATACTATCGAATAAGTAAAAATGATGCAAAAATGTATTCAATATCTGTATTATCATTTCACCTGCACTATTTTGATGTTTCAATACATTTTTAAACTTTTTAAAGACATATACTGTAATAAGAAACAACAAAAATTTAAACAAGGTTTAGAAGTCCAAGATTTTAAGTAACTTTGAATAAACTGTTTTAGTACCGTAGTCAAACTTGGGGAATCAAATTCAATATACATGTATAACAGAGTACTATTATCAAAACTCATTTAAAAAAAACCGAGTGTATTGAAGTGACATATAATGAATATAATTTTTGCATTATGTTCTGTAAGAACATGATGCTAAAATGTATTCAGTATATGTTACTTCAATGCTCTTGTTTGAGTTTTTAATGAGTTTTTAAAATCGCACAACAGGAAAGACAAACATGTAGACGAGCTTCAAGATTTTAAGTCATTTGAATCAGCTTTAATAGTAACTTGGAGAATCAGATTCAGAAATGGGAAGTGGGAAGAATCAGGAGGATGCCATGTTGCCTTAATGGATGCAGAATGACTTGGGAGAAAGACGAGAAGGGATGCCACCTGCAGCACACTCCTGACTCAGATAACAAAGGTCAAGGGTCACAGAACTGGGCACTCAAGAACTGGGGGTACTGTCATTACAAGATGTACAGCATGCGTGCGCGTATATGGACTTTCAAAATGCAACGAGTAATTGTCTGTCAATCTCAGAATACCCTAAACAAGTATTCAAGTCTAAAAAGATACCCTAAACAAGTATTCAAGTCTGAAAACGATACCCTAAACAAGTATTCAAGTCTGAAAAGATACCCGTTTTTCCTGATTTCTCCGATTTTGATACCCCTTTCGACGTACGTGCATACATCACCCGTAATGGCAGTGTCCCCCCCC
>JZLH01S0079898.1:16872-30206 GCA_001188425.1 Eucidaris tribuloides | reverse complement strand
AAAAACAGAAAGTTTTCATGGAAAAAGTTGCCTAGTACCAGAATACTGCACCTGACAGTATGGCAAGGTTACCCCGCAAGAGACAATTGATTTTGATATAACAGTCACATTTTCCATAGACCCAGGCCTGAAATATCTCGTACTTGGTCTCCATGAGGTTAAATACTGGATCATCAGATGTGTCCAACATTAACTTTTGATGCGCCAAAGTCAGAAATATGCACCACACAATTCACACAACATCCACTGAGCTGTAATTTCCATGGCACATTAAAGATTGTGTCAGGGATGTGCAAGTCCATTATTTCCCTTCATTATCGATACCAAACGGTAGTTTAGTACTTACAAATGGTGTGTTGAAAGTCTGAGATCCATACGTCATGAATTTGTTGTTTTATGAGAAAAACTAATAACGACATGTTACCAGAATGTTGTTCTTTCCGTGAGTTTCAATTTTGCTCAAACTGCGAATCGCGGTTATTGTGTAACGTCGCAAGACTAGCGGAGCGCTCTGATTGGTTAAACGGCTGACCTCTGCACGATCTTTGACTAACGGCTGATCGGACAATTTTGGAACGGCACGTGCACATTTGACGTCGCGGATTTTTTGAAAATGCTACTGAGTAATTTGAAAAAGGATGAAGTTTAACCGTCCAGATTTTCACCAAAATTCAATATTTTACCCCAAGCCTCTATGAGAGGTGTTTATTTATATTAACCCATTTACTACGAGATTCTGTAAATCCCCATAGACTTTGTACAGAGCCAATCCGGTTCCCGTAAGCAACAGGTTAATCTTCACATTGGAAATGATTTCAGCTGAATTCATTCATTTAGATGTTTTTTGACGTGCAAATGATTGACACAATCTTTAAGAGTTAAATTACAGGTAACTGACATGATTGGGGGTAATCCACAACTTGGGGTGAAATTATTCTTCAATTAAGTAAACTATGCAAGAATTCTACTGTGAACATTTTGTAGTCAAAAGTTAACTCAATTTAAAAGAACTACTCGCTATGCATTGTGAAAAACTAATTTGTTGTGGAGAGCTCTATGGGATCAATTTCTCTCGGATCACAATTGAGAGATTCAGTACTAGTACATGTATGTCATTGCTTGAATCTTGTAATAAGTAAACAAATTCAAGACAAATCCTTCCAGCCAGGAGATACACTCCTGCTGGTGTACAGACTGGTATACATGTATCTACCAATCAGTTTGGTTCTAGAAGCATGTTTAATTTCTCCCAATCATGTCACAACCCTTTAACCCATTGGCTACGGGAACCGGATGTGCCCTGTGTTATCTCTATGGGATTTTCAAAATCTCGGAGACAACGGGTTAATCTACATGTACTGGCTGATTATTGGACAGTGGACGAATCCAGGTATTCAAGTGAAATCGGACCACCTGCTGGCACATGGCTACCATTGTACATCATTCAAATATGTCTAGCACCAGAAAATTGGATGGTAGACATGTCTGTCTAGATGTCTGGAGTTTCCAGGACAAGGGCAATTGCTATAGGGGCATCATGATGTTGGAAGCAGGGTTGCCAGTTTGGCCTTTTTCTGGCCAAAAACACCAAATTTGGCCATTTTTTTAGAACGTTTGGCTGGGAAGAATTCAAAGTGCCGGCCAAAAAGCCATTTGGCCGGCACTTTGGGGGCCTTTGGGGGGCACTTTTGGGGCCTTTCACTGACATTTAAAAAAATCATTATAAAACCTTATTTTCCGGGGATTTTCAGTCAAATATGTACCACAAGGATCAAAAAGTAACGGTGTGCATGTATTTCACGTGAAAAATCTGGCTACGCGTAAACTGCGGCACTCAAATTTTTGGCAGCAGAGGTTTCAAAGGTGTTATAAATTGATTACAACGTTATTTCTAACCAAATCTAGGCTATGCTGCCCGTCAAATGCATCAAATCCAAATTTGGCCTTTTTTCACGGAATTTGGCCGGTAATTTGGCCGTTTGAGAATCGGAAAACCTGGCAACCCTGGTTGGAAGAGGGCTCATTGTATAGATATGAACTGGTTGGAGATGGTTTGATTTCGCTATAACATGCATTGTTCCGAAGCGATCTACTGCGACGGGATTATCTCATACTTAGTCCCCAATGGATTAAAATTGCCAACCTTTAGGCCAATTGCTGGCGGCCTCGGTCTCAGTCTCGGTCTGAGTCACCTTTACAATCCTATAGAAAGGTTCAGTTTTGGGCCAGCTTCATTGGGCTTGAAACATGGTCTGAAATCTATAACACTGTAAATGAGTGTGATCAGTTAGTGTCATGGACGGACGCTTTAAAAAATGACCATTATTGAAGGCCTAAGCAAAAAAGTGATAAGATTTGAAGGGTTGCTTTATGATTTATAATGGAGGCTATCACTGGAGGCACTGAGTATAATGCTAAACTTTTCTTCAGGCCGTCAATAATGGTCATTTTTTAAAGTGTCCGTCCGTGACACTAACTGATCACACTTAAATTTCTCTGATATAACTGTATGATACCAGGAGATAGCAGGATTGCAAGGGGTCTTCACTTTGGAATAAAACTACTCTCGAATCAATTACGCTACTTCTGCTGTGTAAATTTCATGGTTAAATGTCTACTTAAACAATCACCATCAGTATCACTGTGACAGGCAGATTTGTTGTGTAGCTTTAAATCTCAATTTCTATTAGAGCAATACTTTAATTCAGTACAAATAAATGAATGCTAGTTTCTCCTCAAATAAATTCAAGACAAATCCTTCCCACAAGCAATTACCATTAAGCCAGGGTATAGGTTTCAACTCATTTGATTCCAGAGGCATTTCTTACTTCTTCAAATATGTCATTTCCTGTTGACACACTAATTCTTACTCTTTACATGCAATTAAATCAATCCCACAGATTTAATCTCTGTGCAATAAATGAAGATTTCCAAAAGCAATTGCACATTAAAGCTTTTGTGGTTTCACTTTCTGCTGTATTAATTACTGGTAATTTTGTAAACCCAAACCTCCCAAAAATATTTGAAAGCGCTGAAAGCCCAAGTATAGCTTTGGTCGATCAGACAAAATTTTTGTTAATCTTTCACAAAGTATTCTATTGTAACCCCAGACATCAGAAAACAACATCAAACCGACTGATATTGTTTATAGTGACAAATTGGAGAGCATCTAGAGGTATGTACATTACCTATGGGAAATATCAGGTGTCCCCCCCCCACCCCCCCACCCCCCTAAGATTTTATATTTTGAGTAATTTCTCAAAAATGGGAGGGTTTCACAGCGAGCAATTTTCAGGGCATTGATAGATCATACAGGTGTATCTAAAAAACATAACTGTAAAGAATTTCATTTTTACCATTCACCAAAACTATACCTTGGCTTTAACAAAAATCCAACTTTTCCCAAAATAATAGTGCCAATATGGTAGTGTCCAGATTTGCTTAAAGTGATAGGCTAACATTGTGGAGCTTCAATTTAAAAAATTGGCAAACTGTGATATCTGAGCTACATAGTAGTGTTCAAATGGACAAATAAACACCCTAGAATACAAAAGTTTGGAAAGTTACACTGCCAATGGCAAGTTATACATGAATAAACAATAAAACTTGGGGCGAGTTTTATTAACCTAGGTGTACACACAGTAAGTCTATGGGAGGAAATGGGCAAGTGAATCTGGTCAACTTACGATTTTCACTTTTTCAAAGCACTAAATCATCATTCTGAAACACAATTTTTTCAGGGCTTCATTTTTAGACCTCATCAAAGACACTGGTAGCATGGGGAATCATGCGGCTCAGATTTTTTTAACTGTGGTAAATGTTAGCCAATACCTTTAACAAACAGTTTACTGGCCGAACATTTGGACAATAATGATTAGAGTGATGTTTTTCCAGTAAAATGACATGAAATGGTTGACTAAAACCCACAAAATCAAAATAGTTTGGATCTTTAGGGTCTGCTGACCTTTTTGATAAAGCACTGGTTCTAATGAGATTTGATCAGGGATCACTGTCATACCACAGCAACAGAAAATATGTTAACCCTGATAGTACCACAACTACAAAACTCCACACACTTTGCATAAGATATCCATGGTGTGTTACTGGAAAGGTTAACAACATTAGTTATATAACATTGTGGAAGTCACTTTCACAAATTTTCAAACTTTGCTATGTGACATATCTGACATTGTTTGACCGACAAATAAATACCCTAGAACACAAAATATCAGACAGTTATGCTGTTTGTAATATATGTTCAAATAAAAACCAGCACGTGAATTTTTGACAACTGACGAAAATTCCGCAACACAGAGGTCTATGAGGAAAACTGGAATGGGCAGTCAGGGATTTTCACTTTGCAAAAGCACATAATGATTGTTTTGAACTGCAATTTTTTCCAGGCTTCATTTTTAGACTTTAATCCTTATTGAGAATAATGTACACGTGTAGCTCAGCTTTTTTAAAACTGGAACATTGTTATGCCATTCCTTTTATTGGAAACTATGGGTAATATAATGTGCCTCACAGCCTTCAACGAGCCTTTTTTTTTGTGCACTGCTTTGACAAACTCATCACTGGCTGCCAAATGATTAATATGAGTGGATGGTATTACGCCAACACACACAATGCACAGGTATCATTCACAGGACAAATTGTTTTTGCCGCAGGCTTGCAAGTGTGGATCATCATTTTTATCGATAAACAGATACACAAGACGTTCTTCTTGACCGCAGACTAACGGTAAAATGGTTTCTTGGAAAAAGAAGGCATGATAAGCTAGCATGGACGAAGGAAAGTGGACTAAATATTGTATCTGTGACATTGTCTAGCAGTCCATATTGAATCTACATCCAGTCAGTTAACTTGTTGCCTCCAAGATTATGTAATTTCCATACAGTATTACATGTACATGTACATGGCACATCTCATTCTTGTAGGCAATGGGTCAACACTACCCAGCATGTCCCATTTCCAACACAACATCAACAATTGATTACTCTATCAAGTTGTCAAATTTTTGATTTATCAATTTATCATTTTATAAATTTAATTCATGTATTTACTTACCAAAAACACTCAAACATCCATGTCCAAACCTATTTTCCACCATGATTATCTTCATGTCTGATTGCAATGATTAAAGTGATAGGCTAACATTGTGGAGCTTCAATTTAAAAAATTGGCAAACTGTGATATCTGAGCTACATAGTAGTGTTCAAATGGACAAATAAACACCCTAGAATACAAAAGTTTGGAAAGTTACACTGCCAATGGCAAGTTATACATGAATAAACAATAAAACTTGGGGCGAGTTTTATTAACCTAGGTGTACACACAGTAAGTCTATGGGAGGAAATGGGCAAGTGAATCTGGTCAACTTACGATTTTCACTTTTTCAAAGCACTAAATAATAATTTTGAAACACAATTTTTTCAGGGCTTCATTTTTAGACCTCATCAAAGACACTGGTAGCATGGGGAATCATGCGGCTCAGATTTTTTTAACTGTGGTAAATGTTAGCCAATACCTTTAACAAACAGTTTACTGGCCGAACATTTGGACAATAATGATTAGAGTGATGTTTTTCCAGTAAAATGACATGAAATGGTTGACTAAAACCCACAAAATCAAAATAGTTTGGATCTTTAGGGTCTGCTGACCTTTTTGATAAAGCACTGGTTCTAATGAGATTTGATCAGGGATCACTGTGATACCACAGCAACAGAAAATATGTTAACCCTGATAGTACCACAACTACAAAACTCCACACACTTTGCATAAGATATCCATGGTGTGTTACTGGAAAGGTTAACAACATTAGTTATATAACATTGTGGAAGTCACTTTCACAAATTTTCAAACTTTGCTACATGTATGTGACATATCTGACATTGTTTGACCGACAAATAAATACCCTAGAACACAAAATATCAGACAGTTATGCTGTTTGTAATATATGTTCAAATAAAAACCAGCACGTGAATTTTTGACAACTGACGAAAATTCCGCAACACAGAGGTCTATGAGGAAAACTGGAATGGGCAGTCAGGGATTTTCACTTTGCAAAAGCACATAATGATTGTTTTGAACTGCAATTTTTTCCAGGCTTCATTTTTAGACTTTAATCCTTATTGAGAATAATGTACATGTGTAGCTCAGCTTTTTTAAAACTGGAACATTGTTATGCCATTCCTTTTATTGGAAACTATGGGTAATATAATGTGCCTCACAGCCTTCAACGAGCCTTTTTTTTTGTGCACTGCTTTGACAAACTCATCACTGGCTGCCAAATGATTAATATGAGTGGATGGTATTACGCCAACACACACAATGCACAGGTATCATTCACAGGACAAATTGTTTTTGCCGCAGGCTTGCAAGTGTGGATCATCATTTTTATCGATAAACAGATACACAAGACGTTCTTCTTGACCGCAGACTAACGGTAAAATGGTTTCTTGGAAAAAGAAGGCATGATAAGCTAGCATGGACGAAGGAAAGTGGACTAAATATTGTATCTGTGACATTGTCTAGCAGTCCATATTGAATCTACACCCAGTCAGTTAACACGTTGCCTCCAAGATAATGTAATTTCCATACAGTATTACATGTACATGGCACATCTCATTCTTGTAGGCAATGGGTCAACACTACCCTGCATGTCCCATTTCCAACACAATATCAACAATCAATTAATGTTATCAAGTTGTCAATTTTTTGATTTATCAATTTATCATTTTATAAATTTAATTCAATTTACTTACCAAAAACACTCAAACATCCATGTCCAAACCTATTTTCCACCATGATTATCTTCATGTCTGATTGCAATGATTAAAGTGATAGGCTAACATTGTGGAGCTACAATTAAAAAAATTGGCAAACTTTGATATCTGAGCTACATAGTAGTGTTCAAATGGACAAATAAACACCCTAGAATACAAAAGTTTGGAAAGTTACACTGCCAATGGCAAGTTATACATGAATAAACAATAAAACTTGGGGCGAGTTTTATTAACCTAGGTGTACACACAGTAAGTCTATGGGAGGAAATGGGCAAGTGAATCGGTCAACTTACGATTTTCACTTTTTTAAAGCACTAAATAATAATTTTGAAATACAATTTTTTCAGGGCTTCATTTATAGACCTTATCCAAGACACTGGTAGCATGGGGAATCATGGAGCTCAGATTTTTTCAACTGTTGTAAATGTTAGCTAATACCTTTAATGTCTTGTGGATGTGTTGTGCATTTGGTTTTAGGTCAAATCAGCCAATGAGATACAAATTTTGCTCCCCAGAAGTTGCTATTTCAAGCAAGTTAAAGTTTATAAATTGTTAAATCTACATGGAAACACATCTGTAGGTGGACTGTAAAACTGTGTAAAAATGGTAATTCGGTATTTCCCTGATAATGTAAATGGTAGTACCAGATGCATGGCTCCTAAAATGTACTTTAATGTCAGTTAGCCCATTTGCCTCAAGGGTTCCCAGCATATGAAAACAAATTCCCTTAGTTTTTGCTGTCCCCCCCCCCCCCCCATTTCCCAATGGAAGTCAAAAATTCCCGGATCATCATTTTGACCAAATTCTTGTTCTGTGTATATTTCTTCCTTATCTCAGTCCACAGTATGGAAGCCATGCGAGAAAGTCAGCACACTGGACAAAAAAAACACCCTGATTTTTTCTTGATTTGAGGGAATCAAAGTCCCCAGACATCTTCGTGACCGGAAAGAGGGAAAGTATTTTTCTAGGTTTTCCCTGATTTCTGGTTTGGGTGAGAATCCTGTAGAGTGTTTCTGTCTCATTTTGACTTGCACACCATTAAAGGTTAATGACATGATTGGGAACACTTGAAAATGCCACAAGAACCAAATGAGTTGAAATATATACCAACTATACACCAGCTGGAGTGGATCTCCCAGCTGGTAGGATTTGTCTCTAATTTGTTACCTTTAACTCTTAACGTGCCAAAGTCGCAGATCTGCACCAAATAATGCACATAAAGTCCATAGAGGCTTAAACCCTCTGGCACATTAAGAGTTAAGGAGAATCAAGCATTAACATACCAGTATTTTATTTCTCTCTAGCCCCGATAGAAATAAACTGATAGAAAGCTACAACAGATTTGCCTGCCTCACGGGATAATGACACTACATGTAGTTTATTTAGGATGAGTCAACGTTTGAACTCAAAATTTTCACAGCAGAATCCTTGCATAATTTACTTGATTCTAGAGTAGTTTCAGCCCAAGTTAAAGACTACCCCCAATCATGCTAGTTACCTTTAAGCCTATTTTGCCTGTCAACAACTCCAATGTTTTCTGACCTATGGGAAAAAAATGAAACCTTGTTTGTTTGAACTAGAAGTGAGACTACTGCCCTCACAGTGACTGTGGTGAATGATTTATTGGAGTCGTGGTCACAGCTAGTTTCCCTCTTAATGGACAAGCAGTGGGGCACCCATTCCACTGCATCAGACTCTCCACCGAGGTACTAATCACGGAGATACTTGAGACTGACAGTGAGTAGATCAGCTTCTATATCCCACAGGCAAGAAGTAGCATTTGGCTACTCAGGAACAGAGAGGGAAGGAGTGACAGAAAAGATATCTGGACATGCTAGATTTTAAAAGAGATGGAATGGGAGGAATTAAAAGATAGAAAGATGTGCTAAATTTGTGTATTGGACACAAAGAGATGGAATAGAAGGACTAACAGATGGGATGATATGCTGGGTTCGTGTGTGTGTGTATGTGTGTGTGTCTGTGTCTGTGTCTGTCTGTCTGTGTATGTTGCATCCTCACTGGCCACCCAAAGGAAACAACAAATGTGACCTTTATAGACAGGTTGGCTGCTATAGAGAGGTAGCCACTATCACACATTTCACTGTATTACATGTTACTGCTACTACTACCAGTGGTAGTAGAAGTGTAAGTAGTAGTAGAAGTAGTCGTAGTTAGTAGTACTAGAAGTACTAGTAGCGAGCTCAAGTGCTACTAAACATAATGTTCCTGGATGCCTTTTCCTCTTTTTACAGATGCTACATATTTGGATGACAGTATGGTAGTTGTGGTAGTAGTAGTAGTTAGTAGTAGGTAGTAGTAGTAGTAGTAGTAGTAGTAGCTAGTAGTAGAAGAGAGTTAGTAGTGTAGAAGTAGTACCGTTAGTAGTAGTAGTAGTAGTAGTGAGTAGTTAGTAGTAGTAGTAGTAGTAGTAGTAGTAGTTGGTAAGTAGTAGTAGCAGTACTAGTAGTAGAAGTAGTAGAGAGCAGAGTAGTAGTATTATATAGATATAGTAGTCAAGTAGTTAAAAATGTGTTCATGGACAGCCTTTCCCTCTCTTACAGAACTGTTGTGATTGGTCAAATCTGAAAGCTGATTGTGGAACTACTGCAGTTATGGCTGTTGTGATTGGTCATATCAAATGCGTATTTCTTTCATACATTGAACAAGAACACAATGATCCTAGATATACAGTACCGCAATGCTCTCAGAGCAATACACACACTGGCCAAATATTTGGCATTCTTTAAAAATGCGTCTAAAAATTCATCTCCTATCTTAGTATTTTTGCAGTTACATATATGCTCACTTTCTTGGTCCCTGGGATGGTGGTGTGCATAATTAGATTGCGTAGGAGTTAGTATATGGACAGAATAGGTGGGAATTGGGTGAGCCTATTAGGTATATCAACCAACTGAAGTAATTTATGATTTAGAAATGTAATGAGCAAAACAACTTTTTTTCTGGGTGGTCTTTAATTTCAAGCCTTGTGCTATTTTACCATATTTTCTAATTATCGATTACATTGGTCTGTTTTTCTGATGTTTGGAAATAAGTGAAATTCAATTCAAAAACAATTTTCACTTAATGGAAGATCTTCAATATGTTAACGGTTTGTATGAACCTTCCCCAAAATTTACAGTGTAACATATACTTGCTTGCCATTGTGATAAAGATAGCAAGCCATGATATGCTTCATAGGAAATGCATTGACAGCATGTATCTGGACAATGAATAAAAATTGTGTCTCATTTATTGTTTATTCTATTGGATATGACAGTTGTATGTACATGTATGAGCATGCATTAAGTCTTTGTGAAGTTAAAGTCTATATGAAGTTAAGACCAGAAGAAGAATTATGATTAGTACTAAAATTAGTGATTAGGTCAGAGGTAGGGTGAGGAATCTGAGGATTGGGTTGTAGTTACAAATAATGATTATTGATGATTGATTATATTAGCAGAGTTTCAGATAGGAGTTTTCAACTACTATTCTATAAAAAATTCAAGAAAATGTATATTTACTGATATTTTATTTACAATCAAATAAAGAATTGCTCACACTCAAGGGCACAATGTGGACAATTTTTACAATAACCTCCTGCAGATTTCTCAAATATTCATATCTTTATTCCCATTTTTATCAAATTTTCCTAAACTTTTACTGACCTGTTCCTTCGAACTTTTCTCATATAAAGAGAAAATATATCAAAACTAGAAATTCCCTTTAACACAGCTTCTCTCAATGAACTGAGTGCTGTATGAATTTCACAAGCAGTATCCTGTGATATATTTAGAAGAAACATATTTAGAAGCAACAAATTTAGAACCATACTTCGAGTTCCTCCACACATAAACATCTGATTATTTCAATCATGCTAAAATCAGGGGGTGTGATGTATCCATGGAAACACCAGAATTCTATCACATGTAACACAACCACAGACAAACACGAACATGGTGACTAAAATGACTACCAGGTCAAATCAGTCCTGTTTTTTTAGCCATTTTCCCATAATTTCCCAGTTTTCCTTGAAATGAAAGATTGGATTACATTTCTCAAAATCTAGGACATTGTGATACCACAATCAAAGCATACTGTTTAAAAGTTTCTCCTGTAAAATTTCATGGTCAGTCAACCATTTCCTCTTTTGCTGTTACAAATTATTTTAGAAATTGCAGTAGTGATGGTAAAGTCTGTTAAGTAGCTTTCTATGGGATTGATTTTTTCTCAGGGTCATGCTTTTCTCAGTACTGTACTGCGATAAATGAATGTATATATTTTCAGTGGCGTCGTCGACTGGCCTTCTGTCGGAAAGCATGTCGAGTAACAGTATTTTGACTGAAAGACGATATATCGACAGAGATTTTATCTTTACCGACAACAACACACAGGGTTATCAAAGTAATAAATCAGGACCTAACAATGTTATCCTCTGCAGCCAGTCACTTCTTCAAAGCAAGCATTTTTTTCTTTCTCATACTTGCAGAAGGTTATAGAAACTGAGAACCATTTGTCTGAGTGTAATCTACACCATAGAATCTTTGGCTCCGGAATTGACGGTATGTGGTCAGCCAAAAGTTCAAAATTCCACTGCTGCTTTCACACTAGCGATGTCAGTCATCACTGGGGCCCCCCTGGCAGGCTGATTATCCCTGTAGTATGTAGCCACAATACAGGTGTATTTAAACGATGAATAGGTACGGTGCGGTGTAAGACTGCATTATGAATGTCCAATTAATCAGACCATTGTGTCAATAGCTGTGTCTGTCGGCTAAATATTGTGAGTGACATGTCGGAAGAGAAATTTCTATTGTACGACGGCCCTAATATATTTAGTAAACAATTTCATGTAAATCCTTCTAGCCTGGATACATTCTAGTTATATGATTTCACTCTTTTTGTTTTTTACTTCTCTCAATCATATCACTGCCCTTTAAGATGCAATTTCCTTATCAAAATGTTTTCAGTCACCAGTGCAGGTTTGAGTTGCGTTATCTCCTGGTTAAGTTCAATTTTCTCCTGCCTTACCAGGTAGAAAGCATTAAAATGTTATAAGCTGTACTTTTTCCTGTTTTCATGGCATAAAGTTGCTTTTAATTAGTATCATCACAGAGAGCCTTTCATTACCAAGCTCAATAAGAAGTAAATTTGACAACATCACACCTTGGGAAAATATAGTCATATTACTATCACATCTCAGGAAAAACATGGTAACACTTAGTATGAGACAGTTTGACAGATGAAATTAGATTGCATGTTACCGTATATTAATTGTAAATACCCAAGTTTTATTTGAAACAAGATCAAATATTACCTGATGTGGTAAGGATATTGCAGGTTATAATTACATTGGTTGTAATGAAAGAGCCCCAAGAAGTAAATCATATGCCATCATCCACTACATCACTGTACTCTGCCTTTGCTTTAAAAAGGGTGAGATCCCATACGCGTAAGTGGAAATAAGGTGGATCAGGATGTGGATGGGGACTGATTAGTGGTATAAAGTATTCTTGTCAAAGAAAGATGCGATATGTCCTAAATGCCACAAAAGGTCTGTACTTATGCATGTAACACTTAATTCAAACAATACATTTAGATATGTGCACTATCTGATGAGTATGGCTAACTCAAATCGACTCCCCCTCTCTAACCGCCTTCCCCCTCCCACCCTGTCGTTGCGCACCCAGAACATTTCATCTCTCTCAAGTCATGCCACATGCTGCATGGCATGAAATGATGTATGATATCATTTAAACTTATCAATCTGGCTAGGCAAGAAAAAGAATGTGTATCAACCACTGAAATCCACATATTCAGGATGTTCACATTATCACGGGGGTATTTCCGAACACGTTTGGTTGCCCATGAGAAAAATGGGTGTATTGGGTGTTGCAGGCGATCTTGCAGTAAAACTTTTTTAAACACAATCTTTTCAGGAAAATCGTTTAAAAAAAATAGATTTTAGTTTTTATTCTTATTTCTTCATGTACTGTTAAGAAAAAAAAATCATTAAATGGTATATATTTTCCCTTAATACCCCTGCAAACACACTGTAAGTATATAATTACATTGTCAATTTATCCCTCATTCACTTTGCGTTCATTCTAGGGGGAGGGATAAAGTTACAACAATCCAATTCTGTCTGAGCGGTGTTCTGATACCACACTCAAAAAAATATGTGCAATATGCTTCACTGGATCTTGAAGATGGAGGAGACTATTGAGATCACATTTGATTGCAATAATTATAAATTCCACTGCCTTGACACTAGCCAATGATAATTGCTTTTTTCTGTGCCCAAATGCCAAATGACTGAGTTGGACATACAATTACCAATCATGAAGGTACAGACTAAATGAACAAAATTCATAAAAAAAACATATGAAGAATACTTTCATTGGGCATGCCTGGGCACTATTCTAGTAGTCTATAAAAGAAAAACTTAATATAGAAGATCATAAATATGTTCCATTAATTTGTCAGTATTGATAGTAAAATTTGAAAAGTGGCATAAAGGAAGGGTATGGTTCCAATATTTGGCATAAA
>JZLH01S0079898.1:2431-16330 GCA_001188425.1 Eucidaris tribuloides | reverse complement strand
TATAGAGAGGTAGCCACTATCACACATTTCACTGTATTACATGTACTGCTACTACTACCAGTGGTAGTAGAAGTAGTAAGTAGTAGTAGAAGTAGTCGTAGTTAGTAGTACTAGAAGTACTAGTAGAAGTGCTACTAAACATAATGTTCCTGGATGGCCTTTCCTCTTTTACAGAATGCTACATATTTGGGATGACAGTATGGTAGTTGTAGTAGTAGTAGTAGTAGTAGTAGTAGTAGTAGTAGTAGTAGTAGTAGTAGTAGTAGTAGAAGAAGTAGTAGTAGAAGTAGTAGTAGTAGTAGTAGTAGTAGTAGTAGTAGTAGTAGTAGTAGTAGTAGTTAGTAGTAGTAGTTGGTAGTAGTAGTAGCAGTACTAGTAGTAGAAGTAGTAGAAGTAGTAGTAGTAGTAGTAGTAGTAGTAGTAGTAGTAGTAGTAGTCAGTAGTAAAAATGATGTTCGTGGACAGCCTTTCCCTCTCTTACAGAACTGTTGTGATTGGTCAAATCTGAAGCTGATGTGGAACTACTGCAGTTATGGCTGTTGTGATTGGCTCATATCAAATGCGTATTCTTTCATACATTGAACAAGAACACAATGATCCTAGATATACAGTACCAATGCTCTCAGAGCAATACACACACTGGCCAAATATTTGGCATTCTTTAAAAAATGCTCTAAAAATCATCTCCTATCTTAGTATTTTTGCAGTTACATATATGCTCACTTTCTTGGTCCCTGGGATGGTGGGTGTGCATAATTAGATTGCGTAGGAGTTAGTATATGGACAGAATAGGTGGGAATTGGGTGAGCTATTAGGTATATCAACCAACTGAAGTAATTTATGATTTAGAAATGTAATGAGCAAAACAACTTTTTTTCTGGGTGGTCTTAATTTCAAGCCTTGTGCTATTGTAATATTTTCTAATTATCGATTACATTGGTCTGTTTTCTGATGTTTGGAAATAAGTGAAATTCAATTCAAAACAATTTTCACTTAATGGAAGATCTTCAATATGTTAACGGTTGTATGAACCTTCCCCCAAAATTTACAGTGTAACATATACTTGCTTGCCTATTGTGATAAAGATAGCAAGCCCATGATATGCTTCATAGGAAATGCATTGACAGCATGTATCTGGACAAGTGAATAAAAATGTGTCTCATTTATTGTTTATTCTATTGGATATGACAGTTGTATGTACATGTATGAGCATGCATTAAGTCTTTGTGAAGTTAAGTCTATATGAAGTTAAGACCCAGAAGAAGAATTATGATTAGTACTAAAATTAGTGATTAGGTCAGAGGTAGGGTGAGGAATCTGAGGATATGGGTTGTAGTACAAATAATGATTATTGATGATTGATTATATTTAGCAGAGTTTCAGATAGGAGTTTTCAACTACTATTCTATAAAAAAATTCAAGAAAATGTATATTTACTGATATTTTATTTACAATCAAATAAAGAATTGCTCACACTCAAGGGCACAATGTGGACAATTTTACAATAATCCTGAGATTTCTCAAATATTCATATCTTTATTCCCATTTTATCAAATTTTCCTAAACTTTTACTGACCTGTTCCTTCGAACTTTCTCATAGTAAAGAGAAAATATATCAAAACTAGAAATTCCCTTTAACACAGCTTCTCTCAATGAACTGAGTGTAGTGAATTTCACAAGCAGTATCCTGTGATATATTTAGAAGAAACATATTTAGAAGCAACAAATTTAGAACCAACTTTCGAGTTCCTCCACACATAAACATCTGATTATTTCAATCATGCTAAAATCAGGGGGTGGATGTATCCATGGAAACACCAGAATTCTATCACATGTAAACACAACCACAGACAAACACGACATGGTGACTAAAATGACTACCAGGTCAAATCAGTCCTGTTTTTTTAGCCATTTTCCCATAATTTCCCAGTTTTCCCCTTGAAATGGAAAGATTGGAATTACATTCTCAAAATCTAGGACATTGTGATACCACAATCAAGCATACTGTTTAAAAGTTTCTCCTGTAAAATTTCATGGTCAGTCAACCATTTCCTCTTTTGCTGTACAATTATTTTTAGAGATTGCAGTGATGGTAAAGTCTGTTAAGTAGCTTTCTATGGGATTGATTTTTCTCAGGGTCATGCTTTTCTCAGTACTGTACTGGTAAATGAATGTATATATTTTAGTGGCGTCGTCGACTGGCCTTCTGTCGGAAAGCATGTCGAGATAACAGTATTTTGACTGAAAGACGATATATCGACAGAGATTTTATCTTACCGACAACAACACACAGGGTATCAAAGTAATAAATCAGGACCTAACAATGTTATCTCTGCAGCCAGTCACTTCTCAAAGCAAGCATTTTTTTCTTTCTCATACTTGCAGAAGGTTATAGAAACTGAGAACCATTGTTCTGAGTGTAATCTACACCATAAGAATCTTGGCTCCCCGGAAATTGACGATGTGGTCAAGCCAAAAGTTCAAAATTCCACTGCTGCTTTCAATAGCGATGTCAGTCATCACTGGGGCCCCCTGGCAGGCTGATTATCCCCTGTAGTATGTAGCCACAATACAGGTGTATTTAAACATGAATAGGTACGGTGGTGTAAGACTGCATTATGAATGTCCCAATTAATCAGACCATTGTGTCAATAGCTGTGTCTGTCGGCTAAATATTTGAGGTGACATGTCGGAAGAGAAATTTCTATTTGACGACGGCCCTAATATATTTAGTAAACAATTTCATGTAAAATCCTTCTAGCCTGGATACATTCTAGTTATATGATTTCACTCTTTTTGTTTTTTACTTCTCTCAATCATATCACTGCCCTTTAAGATGCAATTTCTTTCAAAATGTTTTAGCACAGTAGCAGGGTTTGAGTTGCGTTTCTCCTGGTTAAGTTCCATTTTCTCCTGCCTTACCAGGTAGAAAGCATAAAATGTTATAAGCTGTACTTTTTCCTGTTTTCATGGCATAAAGTTGCTTTTAATTAGTATCATCACAGAGAGCCTTTCATTACCAAAGCTCAATAAAGAGTAAATTGAAACGATCACACCTTGGGAAAATATAGTCATATTTACTATCACATCTCAGGAAAAACATGGTAACACTTAGTATGAGACAGTTTGACAGATGAATTAGATTGCATGTTACCGTATATTAATTGTAAATACCCAAGTTTTATTGAAACAAGATCAAATTACCTGATGTGGTAAGGATATTGCAGGTTATAATACATTGGTTGTAATGAAAGAGCCCCAAGTAAATCATATGCACATCCATACATGTACTCTGCCTTTGCTTTAAAAAGGGTGAGATATCAGGTAAGTGGAAATAAGGGTGGATCAGGATTGGGATGGGGCTGATTAGTGGTATAAGTATTCTTGTCAAAAGAGCTGGATATGTCCTAAATGCCACAAAAAGGTCTGTACTTATGCACTGAACACTTAATTCAAACAATACATTTAGATATGTGCACTATCTGATGAGTATGGCTAACTCAAATCGACTCCCCCTCTCTAACCGCCTTCCCCCTCCCACCCTGTCGTTGCTGCACCCAAGACATTTCATCTCTCTCAAGTCATGCCACATGCATGCATGGCTGAAAATGATGTATGATATCATTTAAAACTTATCAATCTGGCTAGGCAAGAAAAAAGAATGTTGTATCAACCACCCTGAAATCCACATATTCAGGCATGTAATTCACATTATCACGGGGTATTTCCGAACACGTTTGGTTGCCCATGAGAAAAATGGGTGTATTGGGTGTGCAGGCATCTTGCAGTAAAACTTTTTTAAACACAATCTTTCAGGAAATCGTTAAAAAAAAATAGATTTTAGTTTTTATTCTTATTTCTTCATGTACTGTAAGAAAAAAAAATCATTAAATGTATATATTTTCCCTTAATACCCCTGCAAACACACTGTAAGTATATAATGTACATTGTCAATTTATCCCTCCATTCACTTTGGTTCATTCTAGGGGGAGGGATAAAGTTACAACAATCCAATTCTGTCTGAGCGGTGTTCGATACCACCACTCAAAAAAATATTGTGCAATATGCTTCACTGGATCTTGAAGATGGAGAGACTATTGAATCACATTTGATTGCAAAATTATAAATTCCACTCCTTGACACTAGCCAATGATAATTGCTTTTTTCTGTGCCCAAATGCAAATGACTGAGTGGACATACAATTACCAATCATGAAGGTACAGACTAAATGAACAAAATTCATAAAAAAAAAATATGGAAGAATACTTCATTGGGCATGCCTGGGCACTATTCTAGTAGTCTATAAAAGAAAGAACTTAAATATAGAAGATCATAAATATGTTCCATTAATTTGTCAGTATTGATAGTAAAATTTGAAAAGTGGCATAAAGGAAGGGTATGGTTCCAATATTTTGCATAAAAGATGAATTTGTTTGAATCAATTAATCATAGAGACTTTCTTATAATATTTGTTTTTGCTTTTTATTCCTAATACTAAATAAAGTATTCTTGATATGTTGTCAAATATAAAACTCATCTTCAGCTCTTCTACGAAACTGACAGCAAACATGAAATGTCACAGACACCAAAGCTTCTAAAGAATTCTTAAAACTGATAGTGGTTTGAAATTAGTGTATTATTACCATTTGAGACTCCAGCCCTTGAAGACATCTTGCGATATGTTATTGGAATATCAACACATTCATGTGTGCTTACTTTGTATCATAAGGCATGTCCACACCAATGGTACTAAGCTCACATGATACAGCGGTATTAAATTGGGCCAGACTGAACACCAGTTTTAATGTAGGGACAGTGATTTTCCGCGATAACGGAAAACGGACGGAATTTCCGGAAATCACCAACTTTGAAATGGAAAATGAGTTTTTGAACGGAAAATCACGGAAACCTCTTTTTTTCTCCAAATTTTTTACTTTTTGAAGGGAAAAAGACACGTAACTCAGACAAAAATTAGAAAAAGTTGACACAAAAACACAGAACAGCCGAGAAATATTTGTTTCAAGTTTTATGTAACGGAATGTCATGTTTTCATGTAATACAAAGTGTATGGTAAAACGGAATTTCCATTTTTTCAGACAAGTTGAAACGGAATTCTAGATTTTTGGAAACGGAAAAGGCCTTTTCTTGGAATCAGAAAATTCACTGTCCCTATTAATGGTACATGCTATCAATATTTACTCTACATTGTGCCGGTTTGCGCAGTGGAATACGCGAAATATTTAAAACGTACCGGAATTAAACACAGCGGAGCTATAACCGTACTAAATACACGTGCGAACACAGCTATTAGTAGCCACTTCAACATTACATTATGGCAATCAGATGATAGATATTTGGGGTGCGCACGTGACGTCTGAACAAGATGAAGAGAATACATCCGTGTAGCCTTCAAAATAGCAGTTGAAAATAGCAGGCGCTTAAATCAATACGAGCCTTTCCTTGACAGAATGCAAAGCAAGTGGGCTGCTAGAGGGGAAGAAGATGTTGAGAGTAATCTTAAAATGAACTTAAAATTGATGTGTGAGTGTGTCTGTCTGTCTGTGTGTATGATTGTGTGTGTGTGTGTGGTTGTGTTTGCATGTGAATGTTTGTGTATGAATGTTTGCATGTGTCTTGTGTGTGAGTTTGTTTTACAAGTGTGTGTTTGTTGAGTTTGTGTGTCTGTGTGTCTGTGTGATTGTGTCTGCGTCTATATGTGTCTGTGGAAGAGAAATGGTAGGGGTTACAGTATTTATGAGACAGGTACACATAATTAACAAAATATATGCCTGGTTAATACAGTACTATCAGACTTACCTACATTGAAACTCGAGCAATGTCATATATCACTTGCAAACAACACAGTTTGTAGATGTACAAAAGCAGAAACACAGCCTTGTGCACATACATGTATGTAGCATATACATACATGTATTTTGTACACTTTGCATCCGTATATACGTGTACATTGGGATACATACATGTAATTATAATATTGTTAGAATTTCAGCATTAATTTCCTGTATACGCTATCATAGATGGCTTTTATGAGTGGGAGGAAATCCAAAAACGTATGTATGGCTTCTGCATAACAAAAGTGGAAATAATATTGCCAGCTACATCAGTTTAAATTCCTACTGAAGTGTGTGTAATAAATCATGTTAAAATGTGCAAGTAAAAAACAAAACTTTAAAAAGTTCTGCTACCTGTAGTAAGATGCACGTACACGTATGTACAAATGGTACCTTATGCATGCATGTTGTGTTTAAAGGCATCATTCCATAACGCTTCCAGTTTATAAATCTTCTTACATGTAGCTACATGTGCATGATTCTTCATTCTATTAGTGTCTCTGACAAGGTCTAAAAAGGAGCCCTGCAAAAGTCTACTCCAGAACATTAGTGATTTAAGTAGGTGAAAGTCTAAGACTGAGAAGTATCTGCCATACCCATTCCTCTCACAGACAGATGTGTTTTAAGAGCCCAGCAAATGTAATCTATCATGTGTGATAGAATACAAATCTTGCTACTGAGCATAACTTTTTTAAAGTTTTCCAATTTAACCCATTGGAGTCTAAGTACGAGTTAACTCGTGTTGGGGTTTATGGAAAATCAATGTTGCAGTGAAAACAAATCATCTCCATGGACCATTGGGTTAAGGAGACTGTTTTTCAAGCACTATCATACAGCTCTACATAAAAGTTTGACACTGTTTTTTTTTTCAATGGAACTTTTACAATGTTAAAGGAAGATGGAGCCAGCAAATAACAGGAATAAGTTAAGAAAAAAATGACATTGTGAGTATTGTGAGTATTATGGTACATAGTGATAAAGACAGCCTAAATAAGGGGTACTGTGTGATACTCACCCTCAGCAAGGCCCTATAAATTAGTTAATTTCTGTTAATTTTATGTCTTTGCAAGTATTATCCCAAGATAAAACTTGCTGAAACAGCTATAGTGGGGAGGAACTTATCGATTCAAACAGTGCATACATTACCACGGCACGACTAACACACGTCGGGCGGGATCGGTCACGCATGGTCAGCTCCAGACCTGTGCAAGTGCGATCTGATTGGTTGGCAAGAACCCCAAATCTTTCTTAACTTATGCCTGTTAGTTGCTGGCTCCCTTTAATGTCTTTAATTAATCCATTTGAGACTGAGAACAAGATTCCTGTATTTAAGACTAGGGTCTATGGAGATTCATGTATGTTATGTTGACATCAAATCGTCACAATGGGTTAATGAAATAATCTCTGAAACATTCTCTTGACATGGTGGAACAACGTTGGACCAGAAATCTACTTATTACAGCAAATTTGTCAATAATTAACCAAAGCCATAAAGGAAGCAGAAGTAATGACCATATATTGAAAAATAAAGTCATAGCCAAGTATCTTACAATTGATAGATAATTTACGTGGTAGACTTTGTCTGACATTTCAAGTTATCTCTAGTCCAGTGCATTATGATGTAGTTAAGCCTCAGGCGCCAGGCATTGAGTTCAAATACAAGTTAGAGTCAGGGGTGTCGCTAGACCTTTATCAATGGTGGGGGGGGGGTGGGATCCACAGAATCACAAAAGATCCAACAACTTTATTCAATTTCCTTTATTTCCATGTAAGGCATAAAAATGACAATATAAATCATAGACAGATAACACACCAATGCGTTTTAGTGGAGGAATCCCAAATTAAATGTAATAGTTTTAAATCTTGTTACTAGTGATCCATGAGGGGAAGGGGAGGTTCCCCTATCCCCCTCCCTGCTAGTAACGCCTCTAGTTAGAGTAGGCAGGATGTTGTGTAGGCTCACTTGACAACAGATGGAGAAGGATTTTGGGGGTGGGTAGGGTGGGGAGGGGGAAGGAAGTTGAACAACAGTGTCGTTCTGAAGGAACCATACATAGAAGTTCCATATAGTAGTCAACCCCGAACAATCAAGGACCTTCCCATGCAATTTCCTGAAAACATTGACAAACATTAACCACACAAGAAATTTCTTCGGAAATCCCCTTGTTACATTTATGTGAAAGAATGTTGATGTCGTTTTGCCTCGGTTTGATCATTTAAAGGATCACATGACATCAACAGAGGACCCTAATTTAGTAACTTTCTTTTGTTTTTCTTTTTTCAGTCACCTTTATTTTGGTTCTAAAAATTTAAGATATAAATGTATTTTTTCTTTCATGAATGTAAAGTTCACATTCTGCTCTTTATACTTTTTGCATATACATTCAGTAAAATATAAAACCACAATTAAAGTGATAAGCTAACATTGTGGAGCTTCAATTTAAAAAATTGTCAAACTTTGATATCTGAGCTATATAGTAGTGTTTGAGTGGACAAATAAACACCCTAGAATACAAAAGTTTGGAAGTTTATGATGCCACTGGCAAGATATGAATGAATAAACAATTAAAACTCGGGGCGAGTAAAAGTACCCTAGATCTACACACAATAAGTCTATGGGAAGAAATGGGGAGGTGAATCCGGCCAACTTGCGATTTTCACTTTTTTAAAGCACTAAAATCATTTTGAAATACAATTTTTTTCAGGGCTTCATTTTTAGACCTTATCAAAGCACTGGTAGCATGGGGAATCATGTAGCTGAGTATTTTTTTAAATTGTGGTAAATGTTAGCTTATCACTTTAATCAATGAACAGCCTACCATCCTCTCCACCCCCCACCCCCCCACCCACACACACACACACACACACCAAAAAAAAACCTCTACTACTATAAGAGACAGTCTTTTGTAAATGATATCTATTACTGGAAAAAGAAAGACTAATTTTGCCAATCCTAACCTCAATTTACTACTACACCTCCCCACATGGTCACACAGCACCTTTTCACTATCCCATAAAAACCTCCGTTACATTGAGTAACTTCCAAAACGTCTCATCCATTAACCAAATCGTAGGGCTTTTTTTTTTTTATTCGAAGATGAAGAAAATTTTATTCTATCCTCACCCATATGCACATTGATCCCATTTAAAACACCTAATACACACATACATGCTTGCATGAACCACAGGAAGGGCAACCCCAAAACATGATGGCTCCAGCACTTTCAGTGTCAAGGCTCAAAAACTGTACATACAGTGTATACAGTAATTGTAATTCCCACTGGATTTTCCTGTATCAGCACTCAACAGCTTTTAAATGTTTCTTCCTGTCATGATTCTGACCTCTGGCCTGATTCTTAAATTCCATCCTCCTAACGTCAAATGGAGTTCAGGATTGTAATTTTAATTTGCACATCTGGTAGAGGACGAATACAGGAATAGCAAAATGTTTGTGTTCATCAGTACATGATTCACAGTCATCACTAAAAACCACAATCTTAAAATGGAACTCAACTTAAAGCCCAAGTACCAGGTGTATACATGTAGTTTTGGTAAGTGGTAAAAAATTAGATTCTTTGTAAATGTGTCTTTACATAGACCTACATGTATATGCCCTGAAAATTGCTTGCTCTGAAAATCTCTCATTTTTTACAAATCACTCAAAATGTCAAACGTAAGGGAGGGACCCGATTTTTCCCACATAGGTAATGTATGGTAAGTACCGCTAGATGTTCTCCGATAACTGAAACATCATAATTTGTCACTTTAAACTATTTCCAGTAGGTTTGATGTTGTTTTCTTGTGTCTTGGGTGACAATAACATACTATGTGAAAGATTGGCAAAAATGTCAATGTCTGATCAACCAAAACTATACTTGGGCTTTAAAGGTATTGGCTAACATTTACCACATTTTAAAAAAATGTGAGCTACATAATCCTCCATGCTTCAAATGTCTTTGATAAGGTCTAAAAATAAAGTCCTGAAAAAAATTGCATTTCAAAATGATTATAAGTGAAAATCATAGTTGACCGGATTCACCTGCCCATTTCCTCTCATAGACTTACTGTGTGTGGATCTAGGCTATTTTTTTACTCGCCCCAAGTACTAATCGTTTATTCATTCATATCTTGCCAGTGGCAGCATAAATTTCAAAACTTTTGTATTCTAGTGTGTTTCCTTGTCCATTCAAACACTACTATGTAGCTCAGATAGCAAAGCTTGACAATTTTTTAATTTGAAGCTCCACAATGTTAGCCTATCACTTTTATAAAAACAACAAACAAGGAACTATGGTACATGTATGTTACTGCAAGAAAAATAGACTCTGGGTTTAAAATAGAACATGCACATGACTAAACAACAGGCTTCATAAATATGATTTTAATTTTTTTTCTTTTAGAGGAATATTAAATTTCCACATTGCTTCCTGCAAGATAAGTTGTTTAATAATGGCTATACACCGGGTTGAATGTAACCATTTCCTGACCAAGAAACCACAACAGGTTGAAATTAGAGAATAAATTCACGATATATTGCAGTCAAGTTGACCAAAGCCTACACGGCTGCAGATCATTCCCTCAGACCCCATTCACACTTGTCAAAGTAGCAGTTCTTATTAAGACCAATCTAGAAGAGTGGTCCAGAGGTACGCTTTGTATGTAAGTGTAAATAGGGTCTACAAAGTGGACCTTTGGACTCAGATTTCTATTACTGGTAATCATTATTATCATTAAATAACTTCTACTGTTATTATTATTATTATTATTATCATCATCATCATCATCATCATCATCATTATCATTACTATTACTACTACTACTACTACTGCTTCTTCTACTACTACTACTATCATCATCATTACTATTTTATTATTATTATTGTTATCATTATAATTAGAATACATTATTATCTTCATCATTTTCATCATCATCGTTCATCAATTATTATTATTCATATTATTACTATTATTATCATTATTATCATCGTCGTCATCATCGTCGTCATTATGGTTATTGTTGTTGTTGTTGTTGTTGTTGTTGTTGTTGTTGTTGTTGTTGTCAATATTATCATGGTTTTTTGTGGCAGTGGAAGAAATGTAGTTTACTGAAAATTCTGAATCAGTGGGTTGGGTAAGTTACAGCAGAACTCAAAATTGAGGCTAATTTTGCCCTAGTTCTCAGATAATCCATGCCATATTTACTGTAATTCCAAGTATTATATTCAACTGATGTTTTTCGAGAAGTCTTCCCAGACGTGACATATTCATTGGTGTATCAATGCCAGTCAGTGCCCCAGATTTGATAGGATTAAAACAAGGAGAGCTGAGCCGTCGTTTCCTAACGTGTATCAATTGCCTTCCGAAATATCGCTGCACTTTGGGGAAATAACCACTGAAACCAAACCGCCTCAGCCGCTCTAGAAAGCAGTAGAATTTGATAACAATAAGCCAGTTTTAGTCCTGTGGGCTCTGGCTGATTTGAGAAGTAGTGGGTGCAAAAGTTTCTGCAGATGTCAATCATTTTGTGGTGTATTACTATTTGGGAGGAATATCACTGATTTAAATAAATGGATAATTCCAAGACAATGCGCGTCAACCAAATTATGACACTGAATAACATTATCCATTTTAGAAGATTTAATGGGTACAGGATTGAACTTCTGTGGGTATTAGCAAACTGTAATTTCATACATTGCCCCCCCCCCAAAAAAAAAAAGTCAGTTCACTGAACATTGCTGAAATTGTTGTAACAATTTCATCTAACAAAGTATGTTTTATGACTAAAAATGGCATTTTCCCCCAAAACTCACTTCAGAATTAGACTTTCATAATCACACAATTGTTCTGAGCCAACAAATTCTGAATAGTGATTAAATGTCATCAATTCAAGGTATTACTTCCAATACATACAGAGTTTTAGGCAACAATTTGTACAAATCAAGCAGTTCTCTTGAATGTCAAAGTTACAAACAAAGACTGAAAGTATGTAGGCCTATACCTTATTCCTGTTGATGTAACCAAAGCAGATCAACCATCTCTTCAAACAGTCCAAGGTATCCTAAATTTGAGCCCCATCCAACCTGTTGGGAGGGGGGGCATGGGTGGAGGGGAAGGGGATAGGCTAACACTTTTAAGGAGACTCCCAAGTCCTTGTGAATAAGCCAGGGTTGCCAGTTTGGCCTTTTTCCAGCCAAAAACACCAAATTTGGCCTTTTTTGACATTGTTTGGCCATGAAGAATTCAAAGTGCTGGCCAAACGGCTTTTTGGTCTTTTTTGGCCTTTTTTACTGACACATAAAAAAATCATGATAAAAGCCTGTTTTCCAGGGATTTTCAGTCAAATATGTGCCACAAGGATTGAAAAGTAGCGGTGCGCATGTACTTCACGTGAAAAATCTGGCTGCGTGTATACCGCGGCGCTCAAAATTTGCAGCAGAGGTTTCAAAGGTGTTATAAATTGATTATTGTTATTTCTAACCAAATCTAGGCTATGCTGCTAATAAAGTGCATCTATTCCGAATTTGGCCTTTTTTTAATGAATTTGGCATGTAATTTGGCCTTTTGAGAATCGGAAAACCTGGCAACCCTGGAATAAGCTGTTTCATGCACAATCCACATTGTACGTAGTTCAGCATGTACACGTATCTAACCATCATTGCTCAGCTAAATTGCAGCGGTAATTAGTTTGCTATTTCCAATAAGGCCTCGTTAAAACTCCTTTAACTCATGGCAATGTTTTCATTGAAACTAACCTTTAGAGGTATGAATACTATTAAACAAAAGACCATACCCATGGACTGAATACAAATGGCTAAATGCATTTGCACACATATGATGCACAGCACACAATAATATATCATGTGCAAATTGTGTGTATGCCATTCTGTGAGATACTTCTGTGGTAGGAAGTCACGGACTACTCGAAAATAAGGAAACTGAGTACTGTTTCCTCTTTGAAGTTCAATTAAAGGGGCATTGTTTTCATTGTGAGTTGATTACTTTTCATACCAATGAATGAGTCAGGATTGCACTAACCATTATGAGTCATGTACAAACTCAAATTCAACCAAATCTAGAGTACATTGACTTTGATTGTTTTCAAGCCAATTCCTGATCAGCAAGAGGTTGACTCTCAAATATTATAAAAGGTCATGTGTCATATGGTGGGACCCCCAAATACCTGGTGGCGTTACATTTTTCAGTCCTCTTCTTAATTCAACTTGATGCATCAGAGCTATTCTTCATCCAATTATCATGAATTTGGGCTCATTATGCAGCAAAATTACTGTGCTTTTGAAATCTGATAAGCAATCTTGCATTACACTTTGTTTAATCAGTGAAAAATGCAAAAATGTTAATGAGGGTAAATCTGGTGGATAAGCGGAGGAGGAGTATGTACAAACTCTATGGGAAAATTGAAAATTCACCTGTATTCTTTTGTTTTTCCTACTTTTTGAAGCAGATAAGCTATCTTGGAGTTATAATATACATCTGACTAACTTGACACATGTTTTACTTAACAATTCTCACAAGTAAAAGTGACATTGTCTTCAAGGTCATTAATTACTTAATTAATGACTGGTGTAGCTTATGCTTGCCATTGACTTGTACACATTATGAAGCATGAAAGTACTGCATGTAAGGACACACATGTATATTCACTTCAGGGCTACAGTTTGGTTGAACATTTTAAATACCCTCTACTGATCCATTTACTAAACAATATTCTACTAATTAATCTCTAAAATTTGTTAATTAGATTTAGTAAACTGTTTGTTTAATTAGTGTAATTAATGTTATTGTAACAAATCACAACACAATTTTACACATATTTTGCCACACCCTGTATCACTACATCTGAAATTTGAAAAGTAGTAAAACCACACATTTTCTTAAAGCTGAAAGTAGGCTCTTTCACACCATGACATCAATTTTGAGCCTTGATGTAATACTGACAAGTGAAAGGAGTTGTCATCAATATCACAAAATTATACATTTTTGTGATATTACCCTTTAATTTTTTCTACACACCCTGTACAGGAACTTGA
>JZLH01S0079857.1:18794-35113 GCA_001188425.1 Eucidaris tribuloides | reverse complement strand
CGGCGAATTGTGCTGAAAAGCAACCCTTTTTCCAAAAGACGTCGACGACGTCCGAATGCTGGAAAAGAGACCCTTTACGACGCTTTTTCTGGACGCGGGTGCGTAGCAGGCCGTGTGGAGAGCGACCCCCCCCCCCCCCCCGGGTTGCACAATAGCGAATGCGGGACAAATGTCAAATATTTTGCTCATTTCGTGTTACCGATTACCATCATCGGCAGATGTTAGTTGGGAATAATGAAATTAAATTGTTTGCTACAAATTGACCGAGTGTGATTCAGGGTTAGCAACAAATTAGGCCTACGCCGACGTTATTATTCCACTAACTTTCGGAACTCTTGCTTCATATAGGTAAAGAACACACTACTTGTCAAGTTAATTGTGTGGCTACATTGGATAGCACGCATGTTTATCGCGCGTGTGACCCGGGTTCGAATCCCACGCTACATTTCTGCTTTCAAAATACTTATTTTTACTTTTTTATTCATTAATATCAAGGGGTACAAGCACTATTCTTGTACGCTAAGCAACGTTAGTCGTTATTTACGTGTATTTAATTGTGAATAGTGATCTATAACGTGTTAGATATTTAGTTAACGCCGAGTTAACGTTAACGTTAATTGCGTAGGGTCTACATTTATTGAAATCTTTTAACCAATCAATAAACAATGAATATATGAATGTAGTTTATAAAACAAATATGTACGGCGTTCATTCGAGGGTCTAGTTTAAAACTATGGTCCTCGCCGCGGTGACTGCAATAGAACTATTTTGCTTCGGGGCTACGCCCCTCAGCAAAATAGTTCTATTGCAATCACCTCGGGCCCTATAGTTTTAACTAGAACCGCTCATGGCCGTACATATTTGTATACAACCTACGGTTGGCTAAAATCCCAACGGTAGGGGGTTTCCCTACGAGTTACAGCCTTGCTATCCCTCCACGAATTTAGTCGTTAGTGGGAGATCTTTGGTTCTCGCCCCTCGCCGGCGTGCGACATTCTCCCACGACAATGACAAAATACTGCAAAACCAAAACGTATACTGTGGGTTTCGAATCGGGGTCGAACGTGCACTCAGCACCAGGGGCGTCAATCCTTTCTTCGGATTGTGGAGGCCGAGGTAAGAAAAATGTCACAAATTTTCAGCGCGCTTGGCGCTCCAGATTGAAATATAGAATTTTGCGCCCGGGTTTTGCGCGCGAAGCACACCGAAAAATTGAAAATTGGGTATGTTTTTGCTGCTTTTCAAACGTATCCAATGCATTTCGATTTATGATATTTTCAAGTTGTTAAAATTATTAGGGGGGGGGAATACGTCTCCGTAACTAATTAGGAAAGCTTTGTGATTGCGTCTACGGGCTTCGTTCAGATTTCAGAATCAGCTGATTCTGATCGATCCGGTTCACAATCGGTTTACTATCGGATCTTATCGATTGCGTGATTGCGGCGCGGCCCTGTTGCGCTTCGACGTACGCGTCGTGTATGGAAAAATGAACCTCTAAATGGCGTAGATATAAATCTACTCAAATTTGCACCCCTTAATGGCGTAATCTACATAACCAAATTAGCAATCCTAAATGGCGTAACATGTGAGAAAAGGCTACCCTAAGCGGCGATTGCCGGCGAATTGTGCTGAAAAAGCAACCCTTTTTCCAAAAGACGTCGACGACGTCCGAATGCTGGAAAAGCGACCCTTTACGACGCTTTTTCTGGACGCGGGTGCGTAGCAGGCCGTGTGGAGAGCACCCCCCCCCCCCGGGTATTATCAAAATGTGGGAAATATACATATCTTTTTAAATTAGGGTTAGACTTTGCTCAATTTCCAACCCCCTGTACAAAATTAAAACTCTGTACAGGAATCAATTGGTGTAGGAGAGTATGTACCTAGTTCCCACATAATACCCATAGACAATGGCTGTAAATATCACACATTGGAAGCTCTTGTAAGCAAGCTTCTCCACATCAATTCATCAAATCACAATGGCAAAAACTAGTGTATGGCTAAACATGGAAATTGCTTGTATTTCATGGCTTGCACCACAAATTCAGACCAGCAGTGGCCAGTGTAATTTCTTATGAATGTTAATAAAACATTTATCTACACTGGACCTAGACGAGAAGCTTGCATACCACAGCCTGCAATGTGTGGTATTTGCAGCAATTGTGTTGGGACGAGGCACAGACTCACAAATACACACATGACTCCTGTACATAGTTTTAATTTTGTACAGGGGGGGGAGGTAGAAATTGAGCAAAATCTGAACCCTAACTTAAAAATAAGTACAAATTTCATTAAAATGATTTATAATATTCGATTCAAACCAACTCCAATAAAACTGTTCACTTATACAGCTATAACTTAAGTGTCAGTATTATCTGATGTATAGTTTTGGGGTGATTAAAGATCAAACTGAAGCTTTATTTTAAACACCAAGTATATCTGAATTAAGCCACAATCGCATTGCCAACAGAGGGAGAGAAGGAGGAGGAGGAGGAGAGGAAGGGGGAGGGGGGAGCGGTGGTTATCACAGTACCAAAAATCAAAAACAAATATGTTCATTGTACCTATTACTACAGTGTTATTGCAGCGCGTTGCGAATAGTAACATCCAACATTTTCAGCGATTTTAGCAACCTTCCGCGAAACGTATACAGTTATACAACTTGGGATCAATGACGACAACACAAATATTGGCAATTGACAAGTCCAAAAAAAGAAGAAAAATATATTTTTTTTAACGCCAGGCGGAGACCCCTCAAAAAGTTGTATTAGCGCAACCCGACATACCCTAAAAATATGCCAAAACCCTGTACTTTATTTTCAGTTTAAAAAAACCCTGAATTATAGCAAACCAATCTTTTCCAAAATTGATTCTTCTCATGAAATTCTGTGATACTGTGAATGATTTTGTACATTGTAACAGTTTGAGTGATATTACTTACTTACTTCCTTACGTACTTGCTTACTTACATCTATCATCCATTTTGGGCCATAAGCTACTGACAAGAATAGTTCAACATGTCCAACCATGCCGGTCCACTACCCTATAGGTATAACCATCATCCGGAAATCAGACCAAGGAGGTATTAGAAATGGAGTTACAAGAAGTCACGTTTCTTTCAACGACATTCGAAGCCGCCACTCGAAAATATGTTGCGTATGCGCTTAAGTAGAACAGGCTTGCAGATGGACAGAGAACAGCATTCTGCTTGACTGTATAATCACCTGTTATTTTCAAAGGTAGATTTTTTTTTATTTTTGCTATTGATAATTACTTTTCGCTGTAGCCAATAGCAAAAGAATGGAAGCACACAAATTTCAGACTCGGGAGACATGCGAAAAGAAAAAGGGCACAAATTAATGAAATAACGATGAAAATTACAAAAATGGGCACACCCGGACACTGTTTTGGCATAGCTTATCAAAGAGCACTATATTTGACGATCATAGTATCTTAAATTTACTTGTCGGAATTGTTCGGAAAAGTGTCAAAATTGGCATAAAAAAGGGTATGGTTTTCAGTATATTTTTGACAAAATATGATTTTGATTCCAGTTTGAGTCAAGTTTCTTACATCATGTGTTTTCACTTGTCAAGCTTAACTATAGGGTAAAAAATTACCTTGGTTTACCAAGAAACAAGTGAATTTTTCGCAATATGTTATCACAAATCGGAACTCATCTTTCTTTCTTCCTATGAAGTTGGCGGCTTGGAACATCGATCATCGATCAAAGGGCCTTTAACCCTCATACCTTCTTTGATCAGATACTACATTCCGTTGGCAAGTATTTCCTGGACAGCCCTGTTTCCTTTTGCCCCGTGGGTTCCAGCGGAGTACAGTTGCCTTTGTGATGTTTCAGGTAAGATTTGGAGGGTGTGTCCCACTCAACGCCAGTGTCTGTAGCATTTCTTGTTCTATTGACCACTGACTGATAGCCATGATGTGATTCCTTGAAAATAATATATTTGTATCTGCAGGTGTTCTTTAAAAATTGAACATGTACCTATTTTATGTTTTAGGTGTTTTAGTGGCCTGTTACGCCAACAGAATTTTTAAGGTCTAATAATACGAATGCAACCCTTGCCCTAAATTATTCATCTATTGTATATTATACATTTCATTTCATTTATTTCATTTCCAACAAAATATAACAAAGTATAATGTATGTACATGTGTATATTGACAGATTGAAGAACATAAACACGATGAAGTAATTAAATATGTACAGTGACATTAACAATAGTATGATCTGCATATATTCATACCATACACAGAATTATATACAGCGAAAAAAAATATACTGCACCGGTCATACTAAGCATAAGAATTTGCCAATGCTTGTGTAAATGCATAGTATTTTGCAGTTATGATTTGAAAAAGAAAAGAAAAATAAACGAAAACAAAAGTAAGAGCAAACAAACATATTTATAGTGGAAAGAAGGGTGGAAATGGGTAACCTACTGAAGCCAGGCTTGTAGTCTGTAGGCCCCGTTTGGTGGATAGACTGCTATTCGTTCGAGATCAATAGAAACAGTGAAAAGTTGGACGATACCGGTACAATGACAATACTATAATGGAACAAAACAGGACAAGAACAAACAATACAGACAGGAGAGAAGAAAAAAAGGAAAAATAGGTGAGAGAATATGAGAGAGGGCAGGAGAAACAACGAATTCAAAACTATAAATGCCAGTTTTCCAAGTTTGATGAAATAATAGAAGCACCGGTCAAAAGTGTAGGGCGAGGGTAAATGAAAGATGACGAGAACTGATTGGGATATAAATGAATTTGAGATTATTCTGACTGTCAGGGAGGATGCAGTCCACTAACATAAGTACTGGTTACTATATTATTTAGAGCATTGTTTACAACTATATGTAGTTATAGGCACTGATTAAAGATCTCTTTAAATTTCTTTTGAAAGTGTATGCAGTATTAGCTTCGCGTATTTCTGGTGATAAGGATTTCCAAAATTTGGGTCCACTGTTCGTAAAAATTTTATTGGCGAATAAAGTTCGGGTGCGGGGGGGGGTTGATAAAAACGGGCTTGTCTGGTGGGGTAACTATGGTATTGGTCGTTTGTTGATAACATATTGTAGAATACCTTTGGCAGCTCCTTTCTATTTAGCTGAAACATGAAAACGCCAAGATTCAGACTGTAGATATCATTGAATACGGTTACTTTTGAAAAGGGAGTCTGTATGCGCTCTACAGTTGGAGTGACAAATTATCCGCATTGCTTTCCTTTGTAGTAATAAAATCTTTTTGTAATTGAGTGGCCATGGAGTTTCCCCATGCTAAAATGCCGTAGGTTAGGTATGGTAATACAAGGGTTAAATATACTGTAAATACAACATTTTGTGGTAAATACCATTTCAATTTATTTATAATGCCAATGTTCCTCGAGATGATTTTGCAAGTATTATTATTATTATTATACAGGGTGGCCCAGAAAGAATGCTACACCTCCGATCGCTTATTTCTTTAACATCATCTACAATATGTCATTGTTTTTTTTTCAGTGGTTAGAACATTCTTTTTCCAACAATATGATACAGTGATCATTGATTTTGTGTAATTCGTTTGGATCCTGCGGCCATTTTTCCGAGGCAATGTCGTTCCCCAAATTTGCTCATTTTTTATCAGCGACTGTCATAGCAGACAAACCGTGATAACAATGAGAGATGTAGCTCACATCGTCTTCCTTATCAAAGCGATGACATTCCTACGCTGTCTCGACGGAGCTTATTCTGTGGCACGCCGTCACGCGAGAATATCTTGGTGTCTGATGATCGCTGGAGTTGAAAACAAAAAGGCAAATTTAGGAAATTATATTGCCTCAGGAAAGTAGCCCTAAGATCCAAACACCTCATCAAAATCAATAATCATGGTATCATTTTGTTGGAAAAATAAATGTTCCAACCCATTAAATAATCATCTATGGTTTTTTGTGGATGATGTTAAAGAAATTAACGATCGCAAGTGTGGCATTCTTTCTGGGCCACCCTGCATATATAACAACATTCGGTAAGTGTACCCCTGAAGACATGTTTATGGGTTTAGCTTGTTTTACTTGTTGAGAGCCAATTGTACATGGTTCTGAGAGATACCCTCATGGTATATCCACTAATACTCACAAACATTCACACACCAACAAACATCAATACCCCACAACTATGCCTGTGTGTGTATGTGTATGTGTGTGTGGGTGTGTGTGTGTGTGTGTGTGTGTGTGTGTGTGTGTGTGTGTGTGTGTGTGTGTGTGTGTGTGTGTGTGTGTGTGTGTGTGTGTGTGTGTGTGTGTGTGTGTGTGTGTGTGTGTGTGTGTGTGTGTGTGTGTGTGTGTGTGTGTGTGTGTGTGTTTTAGTGATAGGGGATTCAAGGTGAATAATTTGATTACAAAAATATCGTGCACATTTTGCGGGTTGATCAGTGTAATCAAGACTAGTTACAAGACTAATTACAACAAAGAGTAGTCCCGTGAATGCATTATGCTCTACTCCCATTGTAAATCTTTGTACCACCCAGTACTGTCGCGTCTCAACAGGGGACATTCAACCTTCTTTTGAGAATTATAGCATAGACTTCGAAAAGATAGTAAGTAGCATAAATGCTTACCATTGTGTCATTTTAACTACTGCATGAAATTCAAGCACACTACACCACGGGTAGTGGTTTGCAACAAAAAGAGAACACTATTTGCGGTTGGAACCTTTTCGAGATACAGCATGCTCCCTTGCTTGGGTGCAAGGATAATACCTGTATACATTATGCCATAACTTGTCAGAATGTGAAATATTTCTTCTGCATTTCCTCCACAAGAAAATCGCTGAACTCGATTTTTAATTGATGTTTTTGGGGGTCATACATTTAGCCAGGAGATACTCTCCAGTTGTTGTATATACACTGGTATATCTTTCAACCAGTTTGGTTCTAGGGGCATTTTTTTTCCTCCCAATCATGTCAATGCCTTTTAAGCATTGTTGGCCAATATTTTAAAACAAATTTTGATGACATGTTTCAATGGACGTTTAGTCTAAAGCATTACTATCTTTAAAAAAAAAAGATCTTAAAGGCATTGTATAACAATGTTTCCAGTTAAAAAAAAATCTGAGCTACATGATTCTTCATGTTACCAGTGTCTCTGATAAGGTCTAAAAATGAAGCCCTGAAAAAATTGCAGTTGAAAACGATCATTAAATGCATTTAAAAAGTGAAAATCATTGGCCGACCATTCCAGTTTCCCCCCATAGACTGCTGTTTTGCAGAAGTTTCTATCGGCTGAGATTTTATTCATCTGCCGATTTTCATCTGTACATATTTTATGAGTGACAGCATAACTGTCTGAAATTTTGTGTTCTATGGTGTTTATTTGTTCATCCAAACACTGTCTGATATGTCAGAAAGCATGGTTTGACATTTTTTTTTTAAATGGGGCTTCCACAGTGTTATATAGTGTCTTTAATATGAAATCAGACAATACTTCCTTTCTTAAAACTTGCGCTATTTTACTCACAGGAACAAATTTTTTTGTAGACTTGTCGAAATCTTCGAACAAAACTCGTAATATCTGCGTATCTTTTTAATTGTGGCTGTATATTCATGTGAGAAAAGATTCTCCTCTATTCCTCGGTGGAGTTGATTATATATATTCTATCTTATAGGGTTTGTAAATTGCTTTCCAACCTACATATAGATTTTTTGAATTTTTATAATTATGCTAATTCATGGAGATCTTATATCAAAATCACGAAAAAAAATCGAAACATGCGTCTCATCTCTCAACAGATTGCAATTCTATTTTATACGATATAGCTTGGTCGGGACTTCCAAACATCGACTCAAGGTCCTGCTATTTATTAACCCATTTATGCAAATTTATAATAAATCACCAAAATAAACTAAAATGCTTATTCTCTTTATTTTGTTGCACAGAACTTGTATGTCTCATTTGGCTAATAACAAATTGAAACTCATAATACATGTGAGGTAACTTCAAATGTAGACTTGCATAGAGTGCATATGGAAACCAATTGGATTAGATTTTTTTTTTTTTTTACTTTGAGAGTTGTGTATGCCAAGATTACTTACAACCCAATTATTTAAACACGTCACAAAATATACCTTCGATTCATTTATTGTTCAGTATCCGTTTGATTGAAAAGTCAGTGTAGGTGTTTTCGTCCAGCTGTATGAACTATACAAGCACAATGCCAATGATTTCCGGGGCTATTCTCATGTGAGCATATTATATTAGATTATTTGGGAACATATACTAGAAATTTAAAGGGAGCCTGATATAATGTTAAATTTACAATATGATACTGGTCTCACGGTCATTTTTACACTTTTGATGATCCTTTTGTTAACCAGATCTTGCAATTGAAAAGTGACTCAAGTTTTTCGTGTTTGTTAAGTCAATCAGTTTTTTTTCTTGCTGATGAGTGGGTTAATTTCCCAATGTCTCTATGGCTGTAAAGCATTGTAACATGAACATTAACATGGATTCAAACAAATGTACGTGCAAGCAAACAAAAATATCTGCATGGTAATTTAAAAACAGGACTCAAACCATATAACTGCAAAGTCTTAAACAAATCAAGTGGCAGGGGCCAGGGGCTCCTGTTGAAATTGGCATTCATGGTTGACCAGCTGAGAAAACATGACATAACTTCTTAAAAAAAGAATTTGTTCTTTGTTGGGTATTCATGACCACCGGTGTTCATTTTGCAACTTTTGAATTTACACTTTATTTCATGTTTAAAAATCCTGCCCTTTTTTTTCGACGAAATACCCTAAGGTATAATTTTAAAGAAAATTGAATAATCTTTCTTACTAGGAAAATGGAGAAATAATCAATCAAACTCAGATTTCTACACTTTTTTGAGGAATATAATTATATATATACAGTGTGTCCCAGAAAAAAAGGAAACCGGATTTCATACCAAAAATATTCTATCATAATGAATAATTTCTTCAATGAATTAGGTATCATTGTAAAGCTCTGTTCCTCTTCTTTCATTTGATGCATAACTTGTTATTTATTGTTCATGCATTGTGGAATTAAAACAATGGATATTGGTGCTACCAAAGTTTCATTTGCACGCGCATATTCCATCTTTGAGTGCATTTTGAGGGTATAAAATGGAATTATTTTTAAAAAATAAAAGCATGGAATAAAAATTCATAATTTTTTCTTTTATCTGATACCTCATGCGTAAAAAATGAATAATGTATGCCGGAGAACAAGTAAAGTTAAAACATGCCTGTTTTAGCGTGATTTTTAGAATGAATGCATTTTAACCATTTAGAAGCGCGCTGAACAAAAAGGTTGACTTCACACAATATCTTGCTCGGGGCACAACAATAGGCTCCGAATCATGTTCGCAGGGTAATTTCTTGGTTGCTGGCTGCCAAATCAAGAAAACAGGGTTAATAAATGCATTTTGGAATATTTCTGAAAACAAGCATCTTTTCAAATTGTCTTTTCTCATTCATGAATCGCCCATTTTTCACAAATGTGGTATCATATAAAAGAAGATAAAATAGGCATTTTAATGATGTCATTCAATATCGAAGATATTCTGAATACATTCATGCATGACAGCTTGAATTTCAAATTTGCTCGTGCAAATGTTTTTATACCTGTGTCCCTTCTAATTGTCTTTGCTCAGTCATGCGTGAATGGAAATCTTTGTGACTGGTATCAAATTAAAGAAGATAAGATATGCTTTCCAACTAAGTACAATTTTCTTGTCATTATATAAAGATATCTTCAGAAATCTCGGTTTCCCTTTTTTCTGGGACACACTGTATATAATCTATTTTAAAAAATAACTCAATGTGCAATGATTTACAAGTTAGAGAAGTGAGAAAATGAGAAGCCAAGTAGGCACAAATAGTTTATACTTCACCTGATTACTGAAAGCGCTTGTAACATTCCATTTGTTGACCTGATCTTTCAATTTCAAGTGAAATAGAAGAACCGTGATTAGAAATCGTTCTTTTTACTGAAAATGATATTTGATATTATTTCTAAGCATTAGGATTCTCAAAAACTGTGGTTAAGTTATAAGCAGCACAACGTGGATTCAATTTACGTGATTAACAGATGTGAGTTTTTCACCTTTTCCTATTCATAAATTATGCAAACGTTTTATCAAATTCGCACATTTATTTTCAAGTCACCCAAGGATATATGAATCTCCTGTCCCTCCTACCTATATATATATATATATTTCGTCTGTTGAAAAAGAGAGCATAAACTTTAAATCCTGAAAAAGGAGGTCATCAACACTATACAAGGTCTCTGTCATAAACGTCATTTTCCTTCTCAAGATTTAAATGGAATGTCAAAAATATGAAAATGACCGGGAAAACAATAAGATCCATTTCAATTTGAGCATTTTATTTTCTCATGAGATTCCTTCTAGTTGTGCAAGAGATGGTTACAAGTTATTTGTTGGGTGTGAGAACGCTCAGAGAAACAGGCTGGTTGATTTTCAGATAAACAGTTATTTTTTTATCATGCGCTGATGACGTGATTATGAACCAAATCAATGTATTTTTATTTATTGGAATTTTTAATTGTTAGTTGTACCAGCTGAACTTCACATAATATGGGATTATGTTATGAAGCGTGAAAATATTATTTTCACGCTTTATAACATTATTTAAAACAGAGTAACGATTACTCGGGGCTGTTCAATGCCATTTCTTTTCAAATTGGCATTGGGATTTTCCCCGCAGTATCCCACATCATTCAAATAAACCATGAGAGCATTCCATGAACAATTCTGTAGGTGATTTTCACTAACAGTTGTTATAAGCTACGAAAATCCTTCCACCTGATTGGCTGAGAGCAAATTTGTAAGTGCAAATCACCGACAAAATTGTTCGTGAAACGCTCCCCACGCGACGTCGTTGGACAAAGATTTTATATTTTTTTTATTTTTTTTATTGAAAAAAACAATGGTAGAGGAAGCACTACTAGTCTAAGAACAGACTTGTGTCCTATATACCAATAAATACGACCAAGAAATAAGGGCGATAAAGTTGTGGGGTGGGGGTAAACAACAGAAGGGGCACGAAGTCCCTCGCTGCCGGCTCAGTGGTGCTGGATGCTTTCTGGCGCAATATCAGCATAATTTTCAGCTTTCCGGTCCAAATTCGGATGACGAATATTTGGCTTAAGAGATGATATTTTTCTAATATAAAGGGGGTATCTACTATCAAAACAGAACATTTAGCAGTTTTTCAGCCAACTTTAAACTCAAGGTCAGACTTGAATAGTGCGTCTCAAAAAATTGTGAAAGTGAAACTGCCCTCGTTTGGAACATAGAATACTCTTGTGACACGACGCTTACATCAATGTCAAGAGCATAGTCCTAGCTTTTAAATCACAATTGTGCCACTTTTACTACAGTCCATATAAAAGAGGCACAATTGTGATTTCACCCTCTTGTTGTTTACAACATATCTCGAGTTTTAACACAATCAAATTGAACAGAACAAACTACATTTGAAAGCTAAGACTATCCTCTTGACGTTACGGTACGCGTGACACAACAAGTATTTCTAATTGCCAAGAGGGCTCATTTGCTTGCACAATTTTTTGAGACATACTGCAGCAGGTCTTAAAAAATTGTAAAAAAAAGTAAAAAGCGCCCTCTTTGACAATTAGAAAATACTGCTGTGGCAGATGCTTGCGTCAACTTCAAAGGCAAAACCTTTCAAAGTGTGGTGTTCAGGGCATTAATTTTCCCAAAAGAAATCAGATCAATTTCTGTGTTTGTGAAATCAAATTCTTCCAACTGTAATTTTTTTCAATGATTATAAATGCCTTATGTACCAAGGCTTATTTCATTTCTAGAATGTACTTTGGTCACAAATACAAAAATTGGCCTGCTCAAGGGCCGGGAGGCGAGCTTTTAGCTAATTTCGCCCCGTCACCGAACGGCAGCCGCCAAGCCACCGCTGGTTTTTAGGGTATCGGTCGGCGCCTGTTCGATTTGACTTGCCGTCCAAAATATGCCCGATGCCCGGGCGTTCGTCATAAACGGTTGCCGTCAAACGATTTGGGTCAAAAGTCAAAGCCACTAAATCAAAGCCTGTCGAGCGGTCGCCACCCGGTCGCCGAACGGTTGCCGCTGGACGATCGGTCGGTCACTGAGCGGTCAATTCAAAATTGGTCGGCAACTGGATGGTGCCTGTTTGGCGTCTGCCCGGCCGCCGCTTAGGCACTCCTCAGCGCACTCCACAAGAGACAACAGCTTGATTTTTCTACGAAGTTTTTAAAAAGACCACATGCCTTTTTCACAGTTTTCATTTAATAAAAATGCCAAAATCACAGTATAATATCAAGGGATCTAAGGCGGAGGGATGTATTGTTGATGGCCAGTGGGGCAGCCACATAAAGATAACCAGGTTGCCTGAGAAAAAATTCCCAGAAGAGTCTAGTGATTCGCCGCCAGTACGCCGTTATACCTGTAGATGCCCTGCCGATCACCCGCGCGCCAACAGTCGATTTCTTACAAATCGCCCGATGGCCGGTGGGAGACCGCCCGGGAATCGGTAAGTCATCAGTTGGTCACTGCCCGGTCGTCGCGCGAAGAAGCTTCCCTGATTTGTCAATTTTTTGTTTTACTTAAAACTGATTGGTGACCGACAGGAAATCGACAGGGCCCCGCCTGAGCATCGCTGGGGCTTTTCAGCCCGTTCAACTCATCCAAGAATCACTGGGCGATGTCTTAATTCCAGCGGCAGCCGAACAGGCTATAAAGCGTTTGATCGCCGCTTTGATTTGTGTAGCTATTATTTCAGCAATATGCCAAAATTGAACAGGAAAAACCGAGGGTACTGAGGGGGAAGAAAAAGTTGGGACGTCTGAAAAGGGCAAGGGGAAGGGCAAGGCGGTCATGACCAAGTTTTGACTTAAATCGATCGGTGACCGACAGGATATCGACAGGGAGCGTCGCTAGGGCTTTACAACAGGCTATAAATCGGGCGGTCGCCGCTTTATTTGTGACCGTAGCCATAGCGATATCAGAGCATGCGCCGAGCAGGCACCATCCGGACGCCGACCAATTTTGAATTCACCCGCCCAGTGACCGACCGATCTCCCAGCGGCAACTGTTCGGCAACAGGATGGCGACCGGGTGGCGACTGGGTGGCGACCGCTCAGCAGTCTTTGATTTAGCGGCTTCGACTTTTGACCTATATCATCGACGGTGACCACTCGATTAGGTCGGTACCCGGGCGGCGCCCACCCCCGGGCACCTGGCGTGTTTTTGGCGGCGAGTAAAATCGAGCAGGCGCTGCTAGAATTTTAACTCCGCGCTAAAACTTCAGCGGCGACCGACCGATGCCCTAAAAACCAGCGGTGCCTGGGTGGCTGCCGCCCGGTAACCGGGCGAAATTGGCTAAAAACTTGCTGCCCGGCCGCCGAGCAGGCCAATTTTTGTATTTGTGACCACAATGTCAGGCACTCTTCAGCGTGCTCCACAAAAGACAACAGCTAGATTTTTGTACAAAGTTTTTTAACAGGCCACATGATTTTTTGTTACAGTTTTCATTGAATACAAAAATCCAAAAGCACAGGAGAAAACCAATGGAGCAGGGGGGGGGGGGAAGCTGTATTGTTAATGGCCGCAGTGGGGCAACCACATAAATATAACCAAGTTCCTAGTGACAAATATTCCCGGAGGAGCCTAGTGGTCCGCCGCCAGTACGCATTTATACCTACAGGGTCCTACCGATCACCGGCGGGCTACCGGCCGATTTCTTAAAAATCGTCCGATGGCCGGTGGGAGACCGCCAAATCGCCCGATGACCGGTGGGAAACCGTCCGATGGCCGGTGGGAGACCGCCAAATCGCCCGATGACCGGTGAGAGACCGTCCGGGAATCGGTTAGTCATCAGTCGGTTACTGCCCGATCGTCGCGCAGAGAAGCTCTTTCGATTTTGCCCAGTTTTGACTTAAATCGACCGGTGACCGACAAGAAATCGACAGGGTTCCGCCCGAGCATCGCTAGGGCTTGACAGCCCGCTCAACATGCTCCAAGAATCGCTGGGCGATGCCTAAATTCCAGCGGCGACCGAGCAGGCTATAAATCGGGTGGTCGCCGTTTTTATTTGTGACCGTAGCCTAAACTTCTGGCGGCACCGGCTCGATTTCACTCGGCACATGATCGGATATCGCTAAGGCACTCCTCATAGCGCTCCACAAGAGACAACAGCTAGATTTTTGTACGACGGTTATAAAAAGGCCACATGCATTTTTACAGTTTTTAATTGAATAAAAGTGCCAAAAGTACAGGAGAAAACCAAGAGAGCAGGGGGATAAAAAGGCTGTTTGTTAATGACCAATGGGGCAGCTACATAAATATAACCAGGTTGCCTGTGGAAAAAAAAAACATCTGGAGGAGCCCAGCGGTGAGTACCGGTACTGGTAAAAGACCATAGGTAAGGGTACGGGTACGGAGCAAGACTGAAGCATGGGTATAGATAGGTACGGGTGTGGGTACAGGTCCGGAATTTGGGACCAGGGTACGAGTACGGGTAGGCCTTTTACAAATCTAAAGAGGTGTACCCATAGATCAATGTGTGTATGTTTTTATGTGTGTGTGAACTAGTGAGCAAACATTTGGGACAATCAAAGACACTAATACAAGTACTTAATGCCTTTATCACCTGTTAAATGTCTTCATTTTCCAGGTACAATACACATTTCTGGCAAAAGAGAAAAAAAAATTACCCATGTTTTGGATTGTGTCCCTAATTTTGCATAGGAATACCCGTATTTCCCAATGATCTCTTCCAATTTTGTTCCTATTTCAATATTCTCTAATCCCTCTTTCTCAGCGCATATATAGGGATTTGTCCAGCAATGTGTTATGCACTTTATTAGCATGACTGTTTGTTGTAATTATAATTATTATTATTATTATTATTATTATTATTATTATTATTATTATTTATTATTATTATTATTACGTTGTGTTCTCACGGCTCTTCATAGATGAAATATAAGCCGGTCTGCCATAGGCCAAGCAATAACACATTGCCTAAGGATTCCTATGACGCATAAGCTTCCTAGTCGGAAAGTTTGCATGTTTATAGTTCAAGCACTTTTCTCAGCACCCTAGCTTTCCTAACAATGCATCTTCTGTATAAGATCAATGGATGTGTTTACACCGATTGTTTTTAAGTTCCTGTCCCAGCTGTTTAGGTACAGTACCTAATGCACCCATCACCACTGGTATCACCTTTGTCCTCACATTCCACATCTTTTGAATTTCTCTGGCTAAGTCCTGATACTTCCAATCTTTTCATTTCTTAGATTTTACTTTAGTATCCTCTGGACTGCGATGTCAATTATGTGACAAATTTATCTTTCTTGTTCAGAACAACCAAATCTGGTCTCCTAGCCTCAATCACATGATCAGTCTGTATGGTAAAATCCCACAATAGCTTACAGCTTTCATTCTCCATGACGCTCTCAGCACATGTTCATACCAAGTTTATTTCTTTGGAAATTGTGTTTACCTGCCAGGTCCAATGTAAAGATTTTGCTACATTATCATGTCTCCTTTGTATTCCTTCTGAGCAAGTTTGGGACATGGCACTCACAATATGACTTATTGTCTCATCTGAGAGGTAACACATTCTGCACTTTGCATTTTCTTGGGATTTATCAATTTTGGCCTTCACGTAGTTTGTTCTAAATGGCTTGATCTTGTGCAGCTATGATTAGGGATTCAGTCTCTTTCTTCAACTGTTCACTTCTCAACCATGCCCATGTCTTGTCATTTTTGTGGACTTCATTTTGTCTGTAGAACTGGCCATGCATTACTTTATCTTTCCATTCAGTCATTTTTTCATTTCCTCCGTCTTTTGAAATTTGTTGGTTTTCTGTCATATCCGCATGTTCTCTCTTTGTAGCTTTGATCAATTTTTCATCACTGTTCTGTACATACGTTTTCTAATGATCTTTTTGCCTGACCAATACTATCCTCTACTGATAGTAACCTCTTCCTCCATCTGTTCTAGAGACATACAGGCGCGCTACACAGTCTCTAGGATGGAGCCACCATTCATTGTTAGTATCTTTCTTGTTTTTATGTCTAAGCTTTTTCAATTCCTGCTTACTCAGTTGATGATCCCTCCACCATATCTCATCAGTTATACAGCCCATGTATTTATGGCTTTTATCATGTTACTGCCATTCAGTTTGGACTGAGCAACTTTTTTTACCCTTCTCAATATTCTTTGCCAATCTTGCCTTTCATTTGATCATGACATATGTCAGTAGCCTCAAGATT
>JZLH01S0079857.1:6698-17602 GCA_001188425.1 Eucidaris tribuloides | reverse complement strand
ATTATTATTATTATTATTATTATTATTATTATTATTATTATTATTATTATTATTATTATTATTACTACTACTTCTACTACTACTACTACATGTACTTCTACTACTGCTATTTCGTAGTGTGCATTGTGGCAGATATGGCTTTCACATATTACCAAAGATAACCAGATAACACATGGGGCTTTCAGTTGAAGTGATCTTTTTAGAATGATGTTCTAGTGAAGTTATTGTTGGAAAATAACAAATTATTTTAAACGAAGTCATGATATATTCGTTCTCCTTTCTTCTCAAAGGCGGAGAGCTTATCCAATGCAAGCGCATCCACGGCAGAGGGAATGGAACACAAAATTCAACATTTTTCTCCTTCCTGTTAGGTTTGCAATCGTAAACTGCCTTTAGAAGTCATAAACAATAAGAAAATAAAATTTTAACAAGTCCTGTCTGTATGGGCCATATCCCCCTTCCATTCTCTTATGAAGATAGGATGAGCTTTCTTCTTCTCTTTTTCGCTAGGTGTGGTCTTTTTTTTCTGAGACCGCTTCAGAATAACATATTGGTATTTTTTGTTTGTTGGAAGTCTTTCCAAACCATCAAAATCGTTTGACGGAAAATATATATAAATGTATTAGGACATCATTATAGAAAGACACCTTCAACTCAAAATGCATGCGTAATAGCGTATGTTGTAATACTTTTGGCACGGGAGGGTACAGACATAAGGAAATCATGCAGGCTTCAAAAAGGGGCAATGTTTGTCCATACAATAATGTAAAATTACACAAAAGGTTATTCCATTTTCATGAAAAAGGGCCCTCAGTAGTTCTTACTCGACTGTTCCAAAAGTATATAATTGTTTAAAGAACGGTTTAAATTAACTTACTAAATTAACAAATTATACATTACATGTAGCGTCGAATACAGGGAGGGGTGGGGTGGGGGCAAAGTTTTACTTAACACTCGCAAATCCGACATCGATATTACACCCCTATCCAAAAATGTCTTCGCCCGTTAAGAAGGTCCTTTAACCTCAGCTCCAAAATAGTGCATAATCATGATCTTTCTTTGCTATTATATTTTGGTATAACAATAAACTGGTAACCTCCATGGGCAAACTAGGTCTACACCTCGAAACGCCTCTCATGTTAGGAGTATTTTCTCAGTACGAACATCAGTTGGAAACTTTACGCCAATGACATATAAAGTTTGTTGGTGCTACAGGAATACGATTGAGGAAGTCGACAAGGACTGGTATCACTCAATTTCAATACAATTCGAAACAGGACGTCCATCTCTTCAAAATGAAGACTTCATTTGTTATTTGTTTATTCCTGTTTAGCCTCAGCTTTATTGATGTGTTATCACAAAGTGAGTAAAGGGAAGAGGAATTTAGAGATGTGAACCAGAGCTTAAATCTGAACATAATGTTTATACTTATACGAAGTTTTACAGGCTATTGTAGGAAAATATAAAAATTCTTCGCGGAAATTGACATATCCGTGTCAATCCAGTAACCTGCATTGGCGATTTTACTGAAAATTCCTATTAAAAGGTATTACTAATAAGCATATTACTAATAAGCATCGTTTATATGATGCAAAATATGTTCACGTGCGCTGGTACGGAGCATTAAATTCTACGAAAATATAGATATCCCAACTGATTATTGTGACGAAATTATGATTTTTAACTTGGTTTTAAAGATGATTTTAGAGATGGAGAGTTAAGAATTTCCATTGACAAATATTTCCTTAATTTTGGTGCATCAATAATAAAAGTGCGGTCCCGGGGGTGATTTTTGTTTTGCCATGGGGAATGTGAAACAATAATGTGTCTGTGGAACTGTGCATGGTATGACTGTGTGACTGAACATTGAGTTGAATTAGTTCATTTATTTAACTAGAAGCTTCACCACTGAAGGATATACATATTTAATAAATTTTGAAGGAAATTCCTTGGCGAAGTGGCAACAAATTGAGCTTTCTCAGAGAAGGTGCAGTTGAAGTGAATTTCAACTGACAGTTGACAAGTCTTGCACATTCATTCTGGACTATCTCTAACCCAGATATCAAGGAATTAGACATTCCGAACGACAACCGAGTTTACTTGTAATTAGAGCATGTAGAATCAATTACTTAATGATTTCCTCATCAAAACATTTGCAGAAACGTCTTAGATGATTTGCATGTGTAACCTGTGTTTCCATGTTTAAGCTTGTATGGAGATATACTCCTAGATTCCCCCGGGGGGGGGGAACTGCCCTTGTAAGGTGTACATCATGCGCGTGTGAAAAAAACGCGTAAAAAGGGTTGTTTTTCACGGTCGGGCGGTGTACGTGCGTACATTGAAAAGGGTATCAAAATCGCCAAAATCAGGACTATACTTTTAACAGAAGGTTTACTTTAAAACGGTATCTTTTAGACTTGTTTAGGATATTAAGCAGAGGTTAAACTTTAAAATGGTCTTTTCAGCTTGTATAGCTTGTTTTATGGGTGTTCGACAACAGCGTACTCGTCGTTTTAATACTACTTCATGGAGACTTAATTGTGTTTTTCTTGCTTATATATTTACTCCACTATCCCATCAGCGCGTGGAATTGTTGATCTATAATCTTCTGGCAGTGGGCAGCATATTAGTTTTGATGATGTATTTAGTGCTGTGTTTATTTAATTAATTAAGCAACTACCTTTGCGTAATCTCAGAATATACAGTTTTGACGATTTGTTTTGTTTGTTTTTTAAATTGCGAAGCTACTATTAGAATTTTTAGTCAAACTCCTGAATATTCAAAAAAATAGAAACCGTTATACTGAAAGAAAATATATATTTTCTAGGACGCGTTGCTACCTTCTTACATCTTTTTGAGTTTCCGAACTTCCTTCCATAAAACATACCCCCAATAAAAGGGAAAGTACCTGACGTCAAGCTTGGTTTTAATCAAAAACCTGAAAAATTGAGAACCCTATGTAATGCCCACGTCTTTCGGCGGAAAATCCCATCCAAGAATAAAAGTAGAGTAATGAGATTTGTCCATTAAAGCTTTTAAATTTGTGAACGTCCACCATGCCCAACAGCTCTCCTGTTCATCTAATATAAATCCCGCAAATGTGCCAATCTTCTCAGAAAATTGATAATTCTTACATATGCATTAATAATAGTGCCAAAACATTTTATTACATTTTTCTGTGAAGAAAAAATCAATTATCAGAACCATATCAAAAATGAAATTACTGAGAAATTATCCATTACACGGCCGGCATATGGGGAGCTGCTTACATGTGACGTAACAGAACTCTAAACTTGAAAATTAACAACATCTGTATTCTTTGCGTGGATTTTCGCCAAACTTTCATTAATAGGTTTCTCCACTGCATTTTTTCGCTTTTATTAAACCAACTTGTATCTCGACGTGACTTTCCCTTTAAAGTACCAACTCATTTGTGAAGTGTACTATCTAGGCGGCGTGGGGTAAGGGGGCGATAGCCCTATTGTTTTCAATGTAGATAAAATAACCGGGATTTATTTATTTTTTATTTTATTTAATTTAATTTTATTTCAACAGGGTGTCTTCAGTTTGTGAACGTGCTATCCAATGAGCCTGCTATTAGATAAAAAAACATTACACCGCATAATGTCCAGCATGCAACAAATAATCGAAATACAATAAGAAGTAAGCTTGTGTAACATTTACAGAATGATACTAAATAATTTACAAATTGATATAAGGTACAGTAATGCATGACAATGAAAATTGTTTGAAAATAAAATTATACACACAGTCCAACCAAACTCTTAATAATTAAATCATGTTTAATATATAAAGACGCCTCATGAAGACACACCCATACTACATTAACTTAAAATATATAAAAGTACAAAAATCTTATGAACATAAAAGTCACACAGACAGAAACACACACCAAAAATAACCTCACTCACAAACAGACCGCAACACCCACTCATACCAAACCATCACTAACAAAGATCCACACATACACGCACGACACATACACAATCACATGTTACGCACACAACTCAAAACAGACGACAAACTCCAGCGTACACCGTATACACTGCATTTTCATAATATGGAATATTTTCACGAAACATTTATCAGAAGTTGCCATTTTTCCCGTAAGACGGGTAGCATTCTGAGATTAATATTTGACTCACCCCAGGTAAAACAATTATCAATCTAAGGTATTTACAGAGAAATACTGAGCATCTGTTGTAGTGTCCCGCCTCGACACAAGCCTGATCGTGTATAATGGCGTATTGTGTGTTTAGTTCGGAGTCACGCTGGGTGGGTAACACAGCGCGTTATTAGACTTCGTAACAAACCAAAGAACTGATGTTAATTTAAGAATAAGATGGCCATAAGATACAAATATATCAGTGTTTGGTTATCTGTTTTTTATTACTTAGGTTTATTACCTTTGTTCCTGCGTTGTTTGGTGGATTAACAAACAAATGAATATATAATTGTTATTCGCACTCAAAGATCGTAACTTCATGTTTATTAATTTAGATCTCTCATGAGAATCCCAAAAAATGTTTGGCTTCACATACTGCTTTTATCTGAATATAGACACTTTCATGAAAAATTTTGCGAACGATATAGAGAAAGAGACTTACGTGTCAAAAAAAATCCATAATTATGAGCATGAAGTCTAATATACAGTCGTGTCTCAAAAATAATTGTGCAAAGTTCAAAGCGCGCCTCTTGGTAATGAGATATATAACATTTTTGTGACTGGATCTTTACCACTCCACCCGATCAAGTGGTATAAGTCGTGTAGCTTTCACAATGTCGATCAGAGTTGCTGTTTTAATCCTGGAATAAATGTTCAGGATTAAGACAACGAAGAAGGTAAAATGCACAAATGTGCACCTTGTTAGCTACAGTCAATGGATGAGCATCAGGCCTCTTACCCGTTAAAGTGACACAATTGTGATTCCACAACCACTTTTGTTTACAAGATGATCTCGAGATCAAACAAGGAATTTGACACAGAGATCAAGCAACACTTTATGAAAGGCTAAGACTGGTCGGTCCCTTGATGTTGACTGTTAATCACGGGGAGAATTTTGCTAGTCACAGCAAGGATCACATTGCTAAAACCGTCAAAGAGGCAATGCTTTCCCTACAAATCTGTACAATTTTTAAAGAAGTACTACATGTTCATAAAGATTAGTGGCACAGTATAAAAAGAGCGCCCTCTTATGCACAATTAGAAATGTAGCGTACTTGTGACATATGCGTTACATCAAACGCAGGGTCCAGCACTCAAGCTGTACAAATGCTCTATTGTATTTGTTCAATAATGCTTGTGGTTTAAAAAAATCTAGAGATATTTTGTAACACCCAACAAAGTAAGTGGGATCAACAAATGTTTGTGCTAACTTTTAAACAAGGGAATTGCCTAAAGTGCACAAGTTGTGATTACACCTTTTATCAATTCTCTATCTCAAGATTAAGAAGCAAATTGTAACACAGCTAACGGTATTGGTGAAGATAAGATAATGTCTTGTGCGTCATTAATGCTTATTTTTTAAATTGTTGATTTGATGCACTGATGATCAAAGATTCAGTGTTGCTACTTAGTTGTTCAAGTAGGCCAAGCATAGTTTTGGACGGTCAGACAACTTTCGTCAATCGTTCACAGATTATTCTATTGTCACCCCAGACATCAGAAAACAACATCAAACCCACTGGAAAAAAAATGTGACAAATTGCGATTGTTGAATTATAGAACAACTAACAGTATGTGCATTACCTATGGGAAATATCGCCCCCCCCCCGACATTTCACATTTTTAGGGCTAACAATTTTCATGGTATTGATAAATCTTACAGGTCTGTCTAAAATTATTGCAAAGAATTTCATATTTTACCATGATCCAACTACGGATGAGATACTGGCATCTTAAGTACTGAGGAATGGTCTAAATTGTTAATATAATTGTATGTCATCTGCATTTGACAAGCAACTTCAGGAGAGTCTTGCTCTTGATTGGACTATTGGGATACATAAATAACAAAGGGCCGAGTCGTGTGATCTGGGGCACACCGAAAGGCACTTGGAAAGAGTCGGAAACAATACGATCAACTGTATCAAGTTATACTTCATCAAGCAGATAGCAACACCATCTACACCAAAACATGTTTTACATATTTCAAGTAATCTTGAATGCTCAATTCGGTCAAATGCACTACTCAAGTCAAGTTGTAATAGAAGAGTGATTTTTTTTTTGGAGTATCACCTTTGATCCTGAGTAGTGCCGATACTGTACTGTCTTAATAAAAAATTAAAAAAAAGAGTGAAATTGTTCACCCTTTAAACTTTGTTTTCATCATACTCTGGGAACTCTGGAGTTGTACCTTAGTCTGGATAGAAATGCGTAAGATTTACATCTAAAAAAGTATAAATATGTGTAATATGTGTATATGTTTATTAATTTAGATCGTTTCTGCGACAGCAATCCGTGCCAAAATGGAGGGGTCTGTGCCACACTGAACGGTCGACCTACGTGTTTGTGCTTTGATGCCCGATTTGCTGGAGATTTTTGTGAATTAGGTAAGTACAATAATTTACCTGGAATTCACCTGTATTTGTTTGTTTATTTCTAATCCCTCTGTCCTTTAGCCTCCATACATGAACTGATTCTTTAAGACATATTTCCATTGTATTATCTTAACCGAAATTACGAACTGTTACTTACTTCGGTATAAAATCGTGTATCTAAGTATTTACTCTGTATTTTTTGTTTGTTTGTTTTTATCGGGGGGGGGTGGGGTGGCTTAAAAAGATGGGTGAATTAGCGAACGCCTAGCAAGCTGCCGGTGCTAAGGAATACTCCCCAGGGTGTGGAGGTGGCGCACATAATGTGCAGGCTTGACTTGGGTCCATTGAATTACTGCCCAACGAATTAATGTCATGACGTTAAATGAATTAATGCTGCTACATCAAATAATTACGTCGTGTAGCAATTTGAATTACTACACGACGTAATTATTTACGTCGTGTAGTAATTTGAATTACCGCACTACCTAAATAATTACGTTGTGTGGTAATTCGAATTAGAACACGACGTAATTCAACGATTAAACGTCATGACGTTAAATGAATTAATGTCGCGATATTAAATCAACCAATGAAATCGTTCGTTATATGGGCGATACGAAGACCGGCGCGGATGCACCATCACCACTCGAAGGATAATAATTATAAATTGTATTTGCCAACTGTCCCAAATTATTGGATATGTAGAGGCAAGCTTACCTTTTGCAGGTGAAATGACTGAAATCTTAAGTTTGTAGGTGAAAACTGAATTTTGAAACGTTGGAAGTTGTTGTAAACTACTGTGCAACTGATTGTGGAAACCATGTAAACTTTCGGTTGCCGTTTGATCTTGTTCTAAGCATCTAGATACTTGATTTACCAATGGCAAATTTCTTGATAAAAAAAACATTGAGAAATGTCATGATTGATGGTTATGAGACCTAGACAACCGGCGGGACCACTGCACTGACGGGTGGGGGGGGGGGGGGGCACAGCTGTCATTACAAGATGTACACCATGCGCGTGTATGGACTTTCAAAATGCACCCTAAATGAGTTGTCTGTCCATCTCAGAATACCCTAAACAAGTATTCAATCTGCAAAGATACCCTAAACAAGACAGTATTCAAGTCTAAAAAGATTCCCCTTTTCCCCGGATTTTGCCAATTTTGATACCCTCTTGGATGTACGTGCGTACATCGCCCGACCGTGAAAAACAACCCTTTTTACTTATTTTTTTTTCACACGTGCATGGTGAAAACCTTGAAATGACAGTACGCCCCCCCCCCCCCCCTCGGGTGCACTGACAGCTATCACTGAGAGTCCGACCTTGTTTGATTTGCAATTTGCGCGTAGGTAGTGCCCACGTGCCCACGTGCACTACACGGTCAATCTCGGGGCGAGCGTATGCCTGGTAAAAGGGTAACGCATTCTCGCATCGCGTAAAACGCACGATTTCATTGGTTGATTTAATGTCGCGACATTAATTCATTTAACGTCATGACGTTTAATCATTGAATTACGTCGTGTTGTAATTCGAATTACCACACAACGTAATTATTTAGGTAGTGTGGTAATTCAAATTACTACACGACGTAAATAATTACGTCGTGTAGTAATTCAAATTGCTACACGACGTAATTATTTGATGTAGCGACATTAATTCATTTAAGGTCATGTCATTAATTCGTTGGGCAGTAATTCGGAATTACGTCGTGTTGTAATTCGAAATACCACACGACGTAATTATTTAGGTAGTGTGGTAATTCGAATTACTACACGACGTAAATAATTACGTCGTGTAGTAATTTAAATTGCTACACGACGTATATCCGCGTTTTTGACGGTCTCCTGCTTCCATATTGATCAGGGGGTAATGTGTGACGTCGTGTGAGCATTAGTCTGCAGTGATACAAGACGATAAACAACTCGCCTTTACCTTTTACAATAACCTTTTTATATAAACTTTTATGGATATTTGTAGAGGGCCAATGTATAAAGCCTTTTTTTTAAGATGGATCCCCCGTGGTATTTGACTTTGTAATGTTAGTGTTACTAGATATCTGCATACTTATTTATTTTTATTGTGAAAATAAATAATTTGAATTTGAGTTGGAAATTTTGAGTTGATTAATGGGGAGTAGGAGACAAATGAAATCACCAGTCAAACTTGTTGGTATTTATTTAATTTCTGGCACAGTTGGTATTCGAGTAATAAGTTACGTATCAATATTGAGACAAAGGTTATGTTACTTAGTCTTATATATCCACACATCATTTAAATATATCTATAGGTCATGATAAAATCGGGCTTATTAGGTATCAATTAGAATGTTCATACATTACGAAATCAATTGCATTTGTTTTTTTAATTACGCCAAGAGGGGTCAGTATCTCAATTGCAGTAATTTAGATAATATTTTCAAAACAATTATCCAGCTTTTGTTGACAATTTATGCTCCATATGAAGTAATTATTCTTCAAAAAATAAAGAAGCCTTAACGCGTTTACAGAAGAGAGTAACATGAATTGTCACTTGTAATTACCATTATGAAAATTGCAGTGTTCTTCATAACCCATCTTTAAAACGAAAATCAGTTGAAGAGCGAAGGAATTACTTTTTTACAACATTTATTTTCAAATGTATACATGGACAGGCTCCTTTTCGTCGGTGCAATAGTATTGGCATGCTTTTTGACAGACACGAATTTAAAACCAGAGCAACTGATACTCTGTATGGTGTAATACCAAAACCAAATTTTGAATTTTAAAAGAACAGTTTCAGGTATACACTTTAGGTAAAAGATGGAATGCACTACCAATGCAAAACGCCGGTTCTCTTAATTTTTCAAACTCATGTAAGAAAAGGTGTGGGTTTTTTTTACTTCATTCTTATGATAATGTCCAGCGAGAAAACAATTGATTGTTGCTTCCAATAACTTCCATAAATGGAATCAATCAATCAATCAATCAAACTACATTTTTTTTTCAAGAACGACTTGCAGTATAAATGATTGACTGATGCGCGTGTGGGTTCTTTTGTAAATGATCATTGAAGTGTGTCAATCTTTTTGTGTGTGAATGTTGAAAAGATTTTGCCGTACCTTTGTCTTCCCTTTTGGGTCCTGTGATCATTTGGGGTTAGTTGTGTTGTCTGTCTGTATCGTTTTGATTGAAGGTTCATGGTTGTCGTAATGCATTACGGTATTGGGTGAATGGAATGATCAGTGTTGCGAATGTGTTGTGTTTTGTTGACCCTGCAAATCACACGACTTGAATTTTTTTTTTCATACTTTGAATTCTTAAATTTGTAAATATTAACCAATGGTTAATCACTGCTTTTTACAATAATGAATAAACTTTGCTGGCCAAAGCTAGTGATATAATTGATTGTTTAAAATCTGGATAAAGTTGTAATACCTGTAAGTTTTGTTACTACACGACCTTGCTGTAACTGATGTTGTTATCACGTATAAATATGTTTTTATGAACTAAAATACATAAATAAATAAACAAGATGAATTAACAGATATATATATATTATAGTATATATATATATATTATATATACTGTATAATGTATTTAGTAATTAAATAAATATATATATACGTAAATAAATATATATATAAGTAAATAGATAAATATATAAATATTAATTATTTGAACCTGATATGGTTATTTATATATTTATTTACTTATTTATTTACTTTGTTTACTTTATCAAATGTGTAAGATGTACATCATCTTCAAACGTGTAAATCTGTGCTATATCTAATTTTTAAGATATATACTGCAGGCAAGTGATCCGTGGTCAAAACTCTGGGACCTGTGTTCTGCGATCGATGGATTTGAGTGTATGTGTCCAGAATCTTTGGTGGAGAGTTCTGTCAACGAGTGAGTAGTGGAATTTGCATGTAACTTTACGTAATTTAACACCACCGATTTTTTTTATTAAATGGCATACAGACCCTACCATGAACTGATTCAACAAGACATTTTCCGATATATAATAGTAAGTAGTCGGCGGTATTAATATTAGCTATTGTATAGTAGAGGTGTAGTAGTAAGTTCTACTAGTAATAGAAGTAGTAGTAGTAGTAGTAATAGAAGTATTAGTGGTAGTAAGTAGAAGTAGTAGTAATAGTAGTAGTAGTAGTAAATAGTAGTAGTAGTAGTAGTAGAAGAAGAAGTAAGATTATTAGTAGTAATAGTAGAAGAAGCACAGGTAGTATATGGATATTGAATTAACAGCGTTTTCAACAATCAAACAGGGGCGCAAATCCAGGGGACAGGGGGAACAGTCCCCCCCCCACGATTTTGAAGTTGGAGAATAATATATAAATGTCCCCC
>JZLH01S0079852.1:0-22294 GCA_001188425.1 Eucidaris tribuloides | reverse complement strand
TATCTATCTATCTATCTATCTATTCATCTATCTATCCAGCTAGCTAGCCATAAATAAAACAAATATTATGACAACTGCATGTATAGGAGGGAAATGAAGCATATCTTTATAAGGTCATTGTAAACTGTTTGAAGTACTTAAACTATTTTACTAATTTTGCTGGAAGAATTTTGAACTGCAATTTTGTCAAGTTACGTGGACTGAATCCACTTGCAAATAACATATGCACGTAACATGATAAATGGATGAAAGAAAAACGTCGCAATTATATTATACAAAGTGGGGATACCCTGCAGTTTATCAAAGTTTGAATTAGCGAAACATTCCTAAAATTAGGGACGGCGCCAGGGCAAAATGTTAGGATAGCAAAAACTCTTACGGGCGAAAATCTAAAAAAAAAACCTTTATTTCATAAAAACCTCCATGTATTTCATAATTTTTGCCCCCCCAACCTGGCGCCGCCCCTGCTTAAAATGACCTGAAATACTCTTTCCGTATTCGGCTAAGAAATACAGGCATAGTGTGAATCGCTGAATCCATGATTAGGAATTGCTGTATATAAAATGTCAGTAAAAATGTCAACAAAGGTGCTTGAAAAGATTTAAAAATGAAGTTCAGCTGTCGATGAAAACAACATTATAAGAGCCAATAAATGCTTTTGAGTCTGCGTTTTATGTTGCACTGGTTTCACAAAAGATCTGTATATTTTCTAAGCCTCTCTTGAAGGCACATTCGACGCGGTTTGTCCAAAAAATCCATGAACGTGTCCTTATATTCTGAGTTGATATAGCTGAAATGAAATCTGCAAGTCATATACAACTCGATCAAACTACATATCTCCAATATAGGTTAACCTGAACATGATGATGTTTTCAGGTTTACCAATCCAACAAACGTCATCACACTCACATCAGCTAAGTGATACTACGTCTTATTTGGCTCTTTAAAGCAAAATATTCAGTGTTACCAGTGCTTTTGATGATAAAACGAAGAAATTGCACAGATCTTTTCCTTTCGGACAAGCGAATTTAGCACAGTTTCGATGGGCTCATGAAGCAGCAGGATGTCAGAAATTGTCTTTTAATAAACACTGATCTGCCAGCCCCTGGTACAGAAAGGGAGTCGTCGGGGAGGACGAACACCTGCCTCTATGTATAACAAGGAATCATGTGTGTAAGATTGACCATCAAAGTGAATACAAACACACAAATCAGTTTGGACTGTAAAACATGATTCTAATTTTTTTGTAAGGAAAGTTCGAGGATTAATATAAGATAATATGATATTTATAATAACAAGATGTCCTGAAATATATTAGTTGTGCTCTCTTGGCCGTTTTATTCTTCTTCTTCTTTCTTCTTCATTGCTTCTTCTTACTTCTTCTTCTGTCATCATCATCTATCATCTCTTCTTTTCTTACTTCTTTTTCTTCATTGCTTCTTCTCTATCCCCCTTATTTACATCAAACACCAACAACACCCTCTCTTCTTCTCTTCTTCTTGCTTTTCTTCTTCATATTACAAATACTCTATTCTTCTTCTTCTTCTCATTTTTCTTATCTTACTTAAAACTTCTTCTTCTATAATAAATAAAATCATCTTCTTCTTCTAAACAGCATCGGTTTACTAAGTAAATGCACTAAGTTTAGTTTCGGCATATTTTGTTTATTTGGAAGCTTTTATGCCCAAAGGTTCATATACAACAAGTGACTAGCACTCTGAATGTCTTTCCGTAGGATTTTTTTTTTATTGATTTAAGTCAATGAAAAATTTCGGGGGGGGGGGAGGCGTCAATTTTTTGTGGCGCACGATTTGGGTACAGGAGATCTCGGAAGATAGATATAATCGTGACGTTTTGTGACGTGAATGTTATCAATTATGTACGGTTAACACGGTCCCCGAAACACGGGAATAATTTTTTTTTAGTTCTGGCCGCGAGAGATTGTCAAATAGATTAGGTTTGCATAGGTAAATTCCGGTGCTAAAATCGAGTCTCGCTCGCGTAGAAATTAATCACATTGCGATGCAAAATTACGAAGAATCGACAGCAAATTAACACAAGTATTTTAGGGAATTAAAGTCTATCCTGAAGGACTGGACTCGAGAGTATTTTCACGGTTACGCCGGTATCTGTCAGTCACTGGGTAATATCGTAGTTTTCTTTCATAGTTTGGCGACGTAGCTACAGCAAAGCTCGCAAATTGACCAGATTCCAAATGTTGTAACCACTAGCAGAAGCGAGACAAATGATCCGCGGATCGTAAATCTTGAGGGTGTGAGACTAATAAACTATTTGAATGATTTTTCGAGTCATTGATTATGTTCGCAGGTTATCTGACGTCGCCTAGATAACTTGTACGATTACGGTCGTACGGGTTTTGTTGCGTGAACTCCCAACTACGAGTCGGCACCTGCTCCTGCATAACCTGCAATTAAACTTTACGAAATGGTAAGTCAGGGATTTTTCGGCGCAGCGTCACCCTCGCCACGTAAACTGTAATGCAATAAGAAGCCGCGCGCGTAGCGCGTTCCTGGATCTTGTTGTGTATGATTTGCGTCGCTATGTGTAATAAAGATAGCCATCGATTTGCGATCGTTCTATCGTTCTGAAGATAGTGTCGTTTCTTGGATTTTCCTGTTTTGTTGTTTATAAGAAAATAAAGGGGATTTGCGTTCTTTAAAAAACACCTAACAGATTTCTGTAGGTTAAAAATTAATTTTTGACGACGAACCGATTTTGAGTCCCGAGTCTAAACCCTCCCTGGCGATCGAGGCGTCGACTCGATCTGCTTTATATTAAGAGAACTATCCTTAATGACTAGTTGTATATTCAGAGTGCTATCAATAATGTTTCTGCCATAGAGTTTACGACGCGCCATCCAAATCTGTGGCACAAAAAAATAAAGCGTGGGGGGGTGGGGGAGACGGCCGAGATTTTCGACTATAATTTACAGTATAGCGTCCTCTGCGTTGAAAAAGGTGTTAAGTATCTGAATTGTACCTCAGCTGAAAAATACAGAGTCTGACTATTCTGCTGAGGTATGCAGATTACCTTAACACCTTATTAACGCTCAGGATACTGTAAAATGTAGTCGAAATCTCGGGTCTCCCCCCCCCCCGACTTTTTTTGAATTGAGTAATAAAAAACCCCCGAAAGACATTCAGAATTTGTTACTGGTGTGATATGACCTTTGAGCATAAAGCTTTCAAGTAACAAAATTACGCCAAAACTAAACCTGCGCTTTAAGACGAGTGCATCAGAATATCATATTTTCATGAGTATAACAAGTACATTTACAGGTTTATGGGATTTCTTAAATTTCACGATAATTACGGGTTCCGTCTTGATGTAAGAAAACATGATGGCATACAGACGACCCCCCCCCCCTCCAAAAAATGTTCGTAGGTTTTTGTGTAGACTGCTTACCGGTCATCCAAGCAGGCGACTCCCAACTCACCGATGTTCGTCACGTGACAGAGTCCACCTGTGTTCAGTCATGCGTAGCTGCCCACTACTACTGAAGATAGACAGGCGAAGGCCGTTCATCCATTTATCTGCATTCTCATTTCTGTTTTCTGAATAATTTCAAACGAACAGGTAGAAAGTAGAAACGACCTTACACTAATGAGCGACGCTCGCCGGATATTTGTTGAATAATCCATGCTGCCAGCAAAACAACGCGATCTGGAGACTTCACACACACGCAAGAAAAATACTGTAACAAGAACCCAACGCGAAAACAAAAGAAAAACAATTGCCAAAAGTACATTGAATCTTAAAGGCATCGTATAACAATGTTTCCATTTTTTGAAAAAAAAATTCTGACGTACATGAATCCTTGTGCTACCAGTGTCTCTGTTAAGGTCTAAAAAAGCCCTAAAAATATTGCAGCTCAAAATGATCATTATGTGCTTTTAAAAAGTGGAAATCAATGAGCGACCAATCCAGTTCCCCCCCAAAAAAAACCCTGTTGTGTTACAGAATTTTCATCAGCTGACAATAATTAAAGTGCTGATATTTATCTGTATATATTTTGCTAGTGACAGCATGACTCTCTGAGGTGTTGCGTTCTTTGGTGTTTACTTGTCCATCAAACACTATCATAATTTATGTGTCAAAGAGCAAAGTTTGACATTTTTTTTATGGGGCCTCCACAATGTTTGCCGGAATAATCTGCATGTGGTCGGCAATAACTGCGTGCAATAATGCTCAAGATATATAGTCTATATCTAGCTATATTTATGTAGTTTTTGTCGCAATATGTATCATACTAATATATCAATATATATATAAACTTTTACAAACATTAATAGACATTATTCAAGGTAATGTACCATGCCTATCATTTTTTGTACATACACAGTCAAAGTACATAGACAGTGGCGGAAATCAAATTTGTTTTGTACATTATATTCATGTGCCATATATTATGACAAAATTAAGCTCAAACCGTGATTATGTCTGAGATGATTGTAGTATAAAATGGATTTTAAAACAAAATACATAAATAACGACACTCATTACCGTCAAAATGATTGTAATCAGTCACCGTGAATTCCAAGGTGTTTGGTGAATTTCTCGTTCTGTTTTAACAGCGTGACTAAACAATAACTGACAATATCGAGATGTCTTTAATATACGTACTTAACCTCTGCTACAAGAACAATTTCCGAATTGCTTTCAAAACACGAGTGATTAATTGATATTATATAAGATATATCCGCGAAATAGTTGTAAGTAGTGCTATGGGAGTAAAGTAGGACAGGATAAGTTTATTAGTAGTACCAGGTGTTTTCAGTGAACCTTGACATTAGCAATTTAACTCAAACTGCTAAATGAATTTTAGAAAATGAACATAAATTAATGCAAAATGCTGGATTCTATTTGTCGCTTTCCGATGTTTGATATTTTGTTTGAGAAGTTTATTAGTCATTCGCATTTAAATATTACGAAAATATGAAATATTAGGAAAAAAACAAACACCGAAATAAATAAAGCTCGATTTAAAATGGGAATGGAGAGGGAGGACAGGCAGTGAGTTTGCAGTAATTTTGTCCCAGTCCCTTACAGGTGTCAAGAGATTAAATGATTGTCATGATATAAAACATAATGATTTACCCAAAGCATAACCTGTTCCCAACTCATTGGCGACAGACAAAAATAGGTTGTTTTTGTCGACTAGTTATTCAATAAATTATCGCGTTATTTTTCATTTCCAGTGGCAACTTTTGTATTGTCTGTACTAGTTTTTGCGCCATGTTCATTGTGGTTTATAATGCGTAGGGTTATGGAAATGTCATTTAATATCCAAAATCGGGTTCACTCTACAAAACATGACACAACATTGATAGATTGTGTCCTTGTTTTGAATGTCATCACAAGGGTATATCGAAACAATGCGCTACAAATCAACCACTGATTATGTGAACATTACCGTTCGCAAAGTGCGGAGGCCAAATAAGGTTCAAGTCAATAGAACTACTAAATATAAATCACATGATTGGAAGTAGTCCTTAACTTGGGGTAAAACTATTCGAGAATCAAGAAATCTATGCAAGGATTCTACTTCCCATGCCAAAAATATTGTAGCATACGTTATAACGCATGTATTTTGATTTGAAGGAGTGTTTCTACAATGATGTCCTAGTGAAGTTATTATCGGAAAATATATAACAAATGATTTGAAATGAGGTCAATGGATATTCTTTCTCCTTTCTTCTCCAAGGCGGAGAGATTATCTTATGCAAGTGCAGCCACGGCAGAGGGGCTGGAACACAAAATTTAACATGTTTTCACCTTCCTATAATAGGGGTGGGGGTTTCATTCACCCTATCATCGTAATTTCGTTTCATATTTACCGTGAACCAGTGTTGATGGTTTGGAAAGACTTCCAACAAACAAAAATTGCCAAAATGTTACTCTGAAGCAGTCTCATAAAGAAGACCACACCCAGCAAAGAAGAAATCGCCACTACATGTATCTTCATAAGACAGTGGTGAGGAGGATGAGGCTATTAAGTAAAGATGGCGGCCTTCGCTCCACATCATTCCAGTGAAAAGAAAAGTCACATGACAGTGAACTTTAGGATGTTTGCAACAGTAAAACGCCTTTACAAATGAGAAGAATGAGAAATTATAACTTGAATAGGTCCTGTCAAAAAATATCTGATTCTCCCAAATTTATCACTTGCATTCAATGAACGTTTGTAGAATCAATGGTCTTCCAGAATTTGTGGTACTATAACAGATAAAATGCGTCATTTTTTTATTGTAATGACTGACATATTTAACACAATGGACATCTCTCACAGAAGGGAACCATATGCTTAAATCTTCACCGTTTCATCGTAAAACAAAAACAGATCATTAACAAGTTGAAGGGCATATATATTTCGAATCAATTATTTGAAAACGTATCGGGTTTATAAGTTGGGTATCGTCCGACTTGCGGCGGCAGGGAATTCCGGGGGTGAGGCAAGTTGAGGAAGCGCGTTTGATTGACTGCACGAACACCATGTGTGCGCCACAAGGGGAGAGACTCAGCGCTCAGCGTGAGGCTCACTTTAAAACGGCCAAAAGGTTAAGGATAATATTTCGGGGCAGGAAATATAGAAGTTCAGCAACAAGGTGTCGCGGATCACGGTGTCCGTTCTCTGGAGATTTGAGTTGTAATGGATAAGTTAGGGTAATAGCGGAAATCTCGCAATTCGGTAGGCGTCTGTCACGTCACGATAAATGACAAACTATCAGTTTAAGGAATGGGACTGGGTGTATCGTATCACAACATGTCTGGCCACCAGATGAAGCTCTGTCTCAAAAACTAAGTAAAAATCGTCTGCTTCGGGTTCGATGTGCACTTTATTCATATCTGCAAATGATTTGTACTGAAACAAGCAGCGTAATTTGGAATATCGATTTTAAGTATAAGGGGGTCGGTGCAATATAGTGTTAACCCACACGTTTGCCATTTTGAGATAATCACTTTTGAAAGTTCATATATATGAGGGAGTCTGTGCAATATATGAATATGCCCACCTTATCTGACCTACTCAATGTTTGATTTTCGGTTTGAAATTTTACTAACGTATAAAAAAAGCAGTGATAGATAATGCAAATGTATCTAACTCATTTTCAAAAAAGTGTGGGTTAACACTATATTGCAAAGACTCCCTCATACATTTTTTTTATAAACCGATATGGGTTGATAACTGGAACACATCGGAACGCACATTGGAGTATTTTGTATACTAAACCATTTGCAATTATTTTTCAGTGACACGGGTTTCTTAGTTTAACAATCATCCCAAACTTATTTGAGTATTACAAGCCAATATCAACATGATTCTGTATAATTCCCGAAAACCGGCACAGAGTAGCCTTCAGTACTTTCGCTTGTTCATTCATTGAGCTCCTCCCAGCATATAGTTTTACGCCACTGAGGAGAATGATATCGCATTTGATTTTTGACCAATGCTCATAATGTATTCACATTCACGCAAAGTTTATGAACAAATCTCACAAATGACAGCCACTATATTGTGCAGATTTTATATTAACAAGGAATAATTATGATTGGAAATTGCAAAATGAATGCAAATATGACAAAGGCCTAACACCACTTACTGATACAGGAAAAGTCATTACGCCTAATCATTTGACTTTTCTTCAATTATTTTTTATTAGCATCCAGACACACTTCGATATTAGTCTGTTCTTTTGTTATTTTTCCTGTAAATTTCTAGTATAATTTTGGCAGATAAGCATGACAGTTTATACCTAATGATTTATGAAGCATATTAAGTGTTAAAGACACTATAACTTTAATCCCCATTTAAAATAAAGTCAAACTTTGCTATTTGACATATCTGACAGTGTTTGAACGGACGAATACACAGCCTAGAACTCAAAACTTCAGATATTTATGCTGTCACTTGTAAACATGAACACATGAAACTCGGTACATAAATTATTGTCAACTGACGAAAATTTTGCAACATAGCAGTCTAGGGGAAAGAAAACTGGAATAGTCGCTCAATAATTACCACTTTATAGAAGTACTTGAAAGTTTTGAACTGCAATTTTTTTTCAGGGCTTCATTTTTAAACCTTATTAGAGACACTGACAGCATGGAAATCGTGTACCTCAGGTTTATTTATTTTTAACTGGCCATATTGTTATACGATTCCTTCAAGTGTAACGGAAAAGTTGCAGTGCCAAAATTTTGACCAATGTAAGATCATACAATTATTTTCCGGGGTGAATTGATTGGCAAGAAAACAAAACAAATTTGAGCAGTCGGGCATCACCATTCATGGTACACTAAGGGTTAAATCACCACAACATCAGAAATGTGTAAAGTTCCTTTGAATATGACCTATGCCATGTGAACTATTACGACCGTCCACATACTCACCTCGATATCCAGGTAAGGGATTTGTTTATGTAAAAGCTTGATTGAAATTAAAAACGGAAATGGTGTTATGACTTCTGACTGAAGTTTTCAGACTGTGATTGGACCAAGTCCAATTTCAAGTATGTGGCTGGAATGTGATTTTGTGTGCATAGAGGAGTGGATGTCATTCAGTCTAAGTATGGGAAAAGTGACATACATGGGCCGGCGGTTGAAAATTTGAATATTCAATATTTGCATATTCATGAAACACACAATGCATATTCATGAAACAAACAATGCACGATGAAACATACATATTTTTCGTGGAAAGGTATGAAAGGAATGTCGAAAGACTGAGGCACGATGAGGTCAAGGATGTACATTGATTATTGGCATAAAGTACCACCATTTCCTCTCATTACGTTCTCATGCAACGATTACTCGTCAAACCATATGTCCGTCTTCGAACTACGGAGGCTGTCAGGGGGCAGATCGAGCGGGGCATAACACGCGTATTTTCGCGCGGACATAATTTGAGGCTAAAAATAATATAATAATAATCATTCGGCATGCCGCGCATTTCGGAGCCCCAGCTATGTACACCGGTGGTATCAAGGATTCGTAATATCATAACTTCATACCATCTTCGCTCATATGCTTGGAATTCATTCGTTATGGATGGACCCGTCTTTGAAGAGGTTCCACTGAACTTCCGTAAAATTGGATGTAACACTTCGGGGCTAGTTCTGGGTTGCATACATGCCAAGTTCGACTTTGAGATATTTTCTTTAGATTGATTTATGAGACGACGAGGCCCTCTCCGTAATAATACAGATCCGTCCTGTAATGCAATCCTGCCGACTCCCTTTACATTCACTTGTCAAAATTTCCTGGCGTTGAAATTAGAGAGATGTCATTTCGCGTCAGCTTAACTTCGTTGCCATAGCAACGGCTGTCCATTACACCTGTTACAGATGTCATCATGCCTATTTTGGTTGTGGGCGTGTTTAATTTGTATTCATAATGTGATATCTCCATCTTGGATTGGTGGATCACATGTTTTAAAGGATCGTGCATTACTCTCCACTCAATTTTTATCAATGGCAATGCGTGGAATTTTAGCTGGAATCGTCGCCAGTGCGAGTAATTCGTTTAGGCACACTTCCAACATGTCCAAATGGCGCGCTGCTCCAGATAACTTTCATTCATCGAATTAAAGATGAAGCTATATATCTATTGAGAGAGGTGGCCAACATCACCATGATCACTGTTGTTCCCAGAGGAGTGCTAAAAAGACCTACCTGATAACTATACAGGGACACGCCTTTTGGCTCTTAAGAGGTCTATCTTCTTTCGTGTCCATCATCCATAAGCAGGGTCACATAATTTGGCCAAGTTTTATCAGAGTGGATTGAACCCTCTCTTCAGCACCCACCTGAAAAATGTCACACAGAATCATATAGTACGAAGATATTTTTTTTTGACAGAAGCAACGCATAGGTATCAATATTCCGTTGAACTTAACAGTTGTATCAAACTGTCAATAACGTTTGCACCTTACAAATTATACGACTACCTCTTTGAATTGAGTACCCTGCTCTTTATGTTGTTGATTGCTTGGAATAAAATATTGAAATTAATGACAAGTAATGATTGGGATCATGCAGGCAGTGAGTCATGCAAATGTAAATACCGTCCTTTATAGCACTATTATCTATTCTAAACTAACAAAATTTCGAAATATAAAATAAACATTTAATTCAAGTCGTGGAATGGGAGTTCCCTTTGACACATTTAGTTCTAAGTACATTGTAATACCACCAATACCATCATTATCATCATCATCATCATCACCACCACCACCACCACCATCACCATGATCATCATGATCATCATGATCATCATGATCATGATCATCATGATCATGATCATCACCATCATCATCACTACCACCACCAGCACCACCATCATCACCGCCGCACAGTGGGCCAGAATGGCTCCGAAGTGCGCCAAAATTCATATTCACTGAGTTTTATCAAAAATGCATGCCTAATTGACGGACTTAATGGTAATCATACCCGTAGAATCCAATGAAACTGTTTTCAAATACAGATGACGTCTTAAAATACCGATTTCTGATTGGATACGAAAATCCAATGAGAAATAACATATTTCTTATGTTCCCATTTTGTTCAATGATGGGTCTAGGGGTAATCAGACCTGTAGAATCTAATGAAAATATTTTCAAACACTTATGATGTCATTAAAATAACGATTTCTGATTGGATGTCGAAATCCACTTAAGATATTACACATTTCTCATTCTCCTGTTACTTGAATGATGGTTGCCTGGAGCTCCTAAGCTCCATGGTGGTTGTGAGGATAAATCCGACCTGTAGAATTTAATGAAAATACGTTTTAAATCGTATGATGTCATTGAAACACTGATTTTTGATTAGCTGTCAAAATTCAATGAGAAATATCTCATAAATATAATAATGACCCTACCTTAGAAAATTGAAAATTCGATCCCTATGCTTCTACATCAAAAAGAGAAAGACATCCAGTCCCCGAGTTACTCAAAGTGGGCACCCTACTGGGGATTATTTGTAATAATTGGATATTTGCAATATATGATATCCCCTTTTTGAAAATGAATTTGATAATGTAGGTGATAAGAGGAAAACAGTTTCTGGAATCCGCATCATATGAATTGCCACTAACCATTTAGCTGTGATGAAGAGCAGGATCAAAATCCTGAGGTACATTAAAAAAGGTGTATAACAAATGACAATGTAAGATTGTCGATGAAATTTAAGATACACGTTTACCATTGTACAAAATGTTTTCAGAAACTTGAACCAGTCTTATAAAACATATTCACCTCTTATTAACCTTTGTGGAACCTTGACGTTGTCAGAACCACAGAACAATGACAAGCGCCCTCACGCAGCGTAATTTATTAATCCTTCAGCCACGGACCAAATAAACACATTTTCCGGGTCAATGAGGCAAGGAAAAATTGGCTGTAACATAAAAACCGGCAGAAGAAGGCAGCAGTGTTGGGTATCATCTTAAAGCGTAGACATAACAACAAATGTTGGTAAATAAGTTGAGTAATATTGTGCGGAAATTTTAACCTTTCTTTTATATTTACACGAAACGCTATGACAGGTGTATCACAAAATGACAGTGTAAGCTTGTCAATGAAAAAACTATGCTCTTTTTCTTAAAAAATGTTTTCAGCAACTAAAACAAGCCCTTTAGAAACAGGTTTACCTCTTATCAGCCTTAATTTAACCTTGCCGTCATTAGAACCACAGGACAATGACAAGCGCTCCGTAATTTATGGCTGCGAATCCTTCAGCCACGGACCAAAATAAACAACACATTTTCGGGCAAATATGGTAAGGGAAATTGGCTCTAACATAAAAAATGGCAGAAAGTGGCCGCTAAATTTGGTATCAACCTAAAGCTTAGACATCAAACAAAATGTTGGTAATAAAACTTAAGCGGAAATCCGCGGAATTCTAAACATTTCTTTTGGATTGATAAAAACATGGAAAATTAGTCCATTTTTATTATATTACCCTATAGTATATAATGAAGATTGCATTTCTATCCATTTTTAATCCATTCATGCAGTTAACCCTAAAAAGCCCAAGCTATTTTTGGCTCTCTGTGGCCCAAGGGGGGGCACATTGTGCCCCCCTTCTCTGAAATCTTTATTTTTTGACCAATCACTCTCAAATTTGGCATACATGCAAAGCAACTCAAACTCTACAAAATGCAACCATCAAAATTTCTCAAGGTCACCACATGGGGGCGCTATTCACCATAATATAATGAAATACATAGAAAATATGGATTTTGTTGAATATTTCTAAGTTTTCGTCTTTAATATCCCTTGTATACACTCACAAGTGATTAATTTGTCTACAAATATACAAGATCACATATTTGAAGGTAGAAAATAAGTATTTTGAGTAAACTTTGACTGTTTGGGGCTCATATTTTGTGTTACAACTCATATAGTGGAAATGTAACGCGTATATACAGAAATTACTATGCACTGCTGGTTGCACTAAAGAGTTAAAATAACCTGAATAAATGCATTTTTTTATCATTCTGGTACACTTTTTTTGATGGAATTGCACTTTGATACATCAAATCTTGTAATCTGATAATTCAAAATTGAAAATTAAAAAAAAAGCAAGAAAAATAAATTTTCAATATTTTTTTATTGTTTTTATTGTTTTGGCGTCATTTTACCATTCAAAAATAAAGAAAAACAAAATAAATGTATTGGATATGTTTTGAAATAGATGAAACATACGTTTTACGTCATATTTGAGTCAATAGATATGAAAAACAAGTGGCAGTAAAGTAAAAATAGAAGAAAACACTAAAAAATGACACACATGACCTTTAAAATATGGTTGCCATGGCAACACGATTTCACGGGTAACCCTAAGCTATACACCAAAATGTTCGCCATAAAATTTTAGGAAAAGTCACCAAGTTTGATCAAATTTCGACAAAAATTGTGGACGTGGCGAAAAAAAATTTGGTAGGGGGGGCACATTGTGCCCCCCCTTGGGCTTTTTAGGGTTAAATGATCTATCAGGAATATGTGACTGCAGTTTCATATCGATAACTTAAAAACTTCATGTTAAATTGAAAGGTTTATAAAATAAGTCACTTTTGCGCTAAATCAGTGAATATACAGGATTTTGCCATTTGGATGTGCAAATTCACACCCTAAATGTGCAAACCGGAATTAAATATTTTACTGAGGTATTCTTCAATGTATTATCTTTCAGCAGGGCAAGAAAAAAATTGAAAAAATTAAATCACCAAAAATGACTTTTGGCGCACTTTGGTTCCTCCCTGGCCCACTGTGCGCCGCCGCCACCACCACCATCGTCATCACCACCCACCATCATCATCGTCACCATCACCATCACCATCACCATCACCGTGCATTACCACAATCATCATCACCACCATCATCATCACCACCACCACCACCACCACCACCACCACCACCATCATCATTATCAACACTACCACCACCACCATCATCATCAACAGTAACAGCAGCAACAACAACAACAACAACAACAACAATGACAGCACCAACAAACTGATTTCTTCATGAATGCAAAATTGTAAAATGGTGCCTCTGCAAGGTTGGTTTTGTAACTTTTGTTTGAATGCTGAATAGCATTATTCATGACATGCCCACTTGACGTAAGGCATGAAACATGACCGAACGATTATCTAAAACCCCATACAACATGATACAAATATGCAGTACCCCATTTTTTCTTCAATTTTGATCGAATATTGATTAGTCATTTTGGCAGGATCACTTTCGCCTTTGAGTAATTTTCACAGTTTTAAAATTGACGTCGATATCCACAATACATCAGTTTTATCACACAAAGTCGGACTGTCTTAATTAAACAATGCAAACCCACAATACAGTAACATTGCTAGATATTATGTTTAGTAGGTTGATTAGTAATTCAGGGTTTTGCTTGCACTGATTAAACAATGTTAGACCCCCTTAAAATTACCCTAAATATACACGATACCGCGTTTATTATTTCACCCTTGCCTCGAGACCGCGAATTAAAGTAGTCAATTTCGAATTCCAAGTTCACAGCACGCATTGGTATCGGAAGCCGGGTAAATGGGAGAAACGGTTGTCTAGCTGCTATGAATAACGACAACTGCGTGAGTAACACTTAATGGGACAAACACACCTTTTAACGCCACTCTGCCTTGATGTCGTCAATGGCGCTTGCCATCGTGCCATTAGGAAAAGCATTAATTTCCTTTGTCGGCGAACATTGCTCTCGTGTCTTGCTAACGTAAAGGCGCCCCTGGCATGACAGGTGTCACTTCGCCGATGTTTCCCCTCCTGAAATAAAAAATAACCCCAAAATATTCCCATTGGCAAGGGCTGAGATATCGGCCTTCTTTGAATTCAAGGGGTGGGTCTGAGGAAAAACTATATGCAACAACAAACTAGGTCTATCTCTTGCAATAAGACAAGCTACAGCCAACGCGTGCGCGTTACAGCCATGATAACAAGAACACGACCTTAAAAAAAATATAACATGCTCAGCAGCAAACACACAACCAACTTGCACGACGCATTTCATGTGTGTGTATCTGTTATTTAATCTGGACCTGCCATCGCATTTGTCTACATGTCCGTTCACCTATCCCTCTATCTATCCATCTGTGGACTAATGATCAATGCCGTAATGAAATGAATCTAGACTTCAAATTTGTAAGAATAGATAAAAAGAAAATGCATGGATTATACATTACGCACAAACATAACACACATACCCCCACATAACACACACACACACACACACACACACACACACACACACACACACACACACACACACACACACACACACACACACACACAACAACACACACACACACACACACACACACACAACACACACACACAACACACACACACACACACACACACACACACACACACACGAACAATCACATACACACATAAATACACACGCACGCATACGCACCAACACACACACACATATTTACAGTGTATGTGAATTATACAGTGTATGAATACACCAGATATGTATACACTTACACAAACATCCACAACAATGAGGAGGGAGGGGTAGGTGTCTTCGGGACTGTGACAGATGCAGATTTTGCCTCGTTTTCCATGCATATAATCTGTTTTCATTTCTTTTTTTTTTTTAATATCTATGGCTTTTCACCCTTTCCACCCCTTTTCTCACTTGGCGAGGACTGTGGGGGATTTCTTTTCCCCTAAAATCCCCAAAGAGTACCGACGTTCTTGTGTCGTAACGGCGGAAGATTTACGGTGAAAACAACAAAACGGTGTTATGTGAAATCAACATAGCATGTATTAATCCGGAAGATTATTCAGTTTATGCAGATATGCAACTTGATGCCCTGTTCTTTTGCAGGTGCAGCAGAGTGCAAATTATATGAAATTATTTTATTTCTATTTACGCTGCGGTGAGCATTCGTGTGGATATATTACAATATTTCATTGGTATAAATTTGTTTTGTTTGCAAACGTCGCTTGCATAATAATAATTACATTTCTTCTCAGTTGTAACTATAGTGCCACACAATCATGCAAATAACCACAGCTAACCAATAAAGATCATTACTTCGTTTACGTTGGCAGGTTTATCGCCTGTAATTGAGATACGATTGCATCAATTCATGGGTGAAAAATTATGTCGAATTTCTCTCGTTTTTAACATAATTATTGAATTCTGTTCACCCCCTTGTATCGTTTCAGATTATAACGAGTGCAGCGTGCAGCCATGCGATCACCGCTGTATGAACACCCCGGGAAGTTACCGATGCTACTGCGATCACGGCTACCTTCTACTGCAAGATGGAAGAACGTGCACCCGTGAGTATATTCATATACAGTAATTAGGGCGTAGTCGTTTCATTACGTCGTGTTTTCAGTGCACGACACATCATACGACATTTTAACGGTTCATTTAATAATCAGGAGAACGTGAAAATCGAACTTGTGATAAACGGGTTGTGACGAGTAACACGCTACGATGAGCTGATATTTAAAACGTTTTAATCGCTTCTTTGACGAGAATACGTGACAGATGATCTGAGCTGCAGGAACTAGCATAGCAAAACTTTCAAATTTGTTATAAATGAGTGGTCACGTTGACCTGTTGCGTAAGATAAACTACAAAAATTCGAATGACGAAACTTGCAGATTAACTTAATGTGAACTTTTGATACATCGATGTACATCAATATCTTTTAGTTATTACACGTAAAAAACAAAATACTTGTAGTCCATAGCTAGAATAATGCAGATGATTATGACATAGGAGAGAATTGGCCAAATCTTTTGCCCAATCTGTGCCAAATTAAAGAAAAAATAGTTGGTCAAAGTCATTGTACATTGTACTTTTACCCATATCATGCTACTAATTTTACCCAAAATTAGTGTAAATACCCACACATTCTGGTACGATAACCTAACTATGAATAAAGTATGATACCCAAAAGTTGTATGAACAAAGGTTTGAAAAACTTTTTTTAAAGAGCGTGCATGCAGCACCATGAAATGTCATTCAGTTTCGGAATATTGATACCACGGCGATGTTTTTATAGGTTTTGAGAGGTATGATGTTCACACCTCTAACTAGTGTGGACAAATCGAGACTCGCCTTTGGACCCCTCGACGTGCCGTGGGCGAAATATGTCCGTTTAAGTTTCATACCAGACGTTTTGACAAAAGGTGTGATATATCCTGCCATCCCACCTGTTTAAATTTGAACATCCGCTCTCGAGAGAAACAAAAGTATAGACACCTTGCCCCGTTCACCCCATGAACTCAACATCATTGCAACATTAACTCTGTAACGCAGCACTTTTTAGCTTTCCTTTTTCCAAAAAAAGTCGTAAAAAACGGGAAAGTTTGAAAAATGGTTGTCCTATTCATCCCATGAACTTCACATGATTGTTAAATTTATACTTTGTAACGCAGCGCATTTTAGCTTCTTCTTTTTTTCTTACAAAATATCGTAAACAAACATGAAAGTTTGAAAAAATGATTATCAATACCTGTCCATTCTCTCGATGAGAATCATGTTACACTCACCTTTTTACAATACTGAAACAGGAAAGAACAAGCAAATTACTGAAAACCCAAAGGCTACCTCAGCAAGCCTGTGAAAAAATGGATTCTTGGAGCTTACAATAATAACTGAAAACCTATTTATTTTTCTTAATCCCATATTAAGGCCTGCAACATCTTAGAACGCCTTGTTCTGCATGACTAATGTCTAATGTGTATATTTACACTGTGAGCCTTAAAGATGCTAACTTGAATTCCTGTGTATATTTAGACTGCAGTATCGTAACCATTTCTTTTTTATGATGATACCAGCAGATCCGATATTTTACGGGTGTGGGGGTGCACAAAATGTATTTACGGCAGTATTAGGTTGCTTGGCTTAAATCCAGGTGTGTTTGCCAGAAACTGGATTGTTTTGGTGTTATGGGCGCAACTTTCCAAAAATGAACGATTTTCTCTACAAAACCCAACGTAACCGACATAAGTCATGACTTCGCATTTATTGGTTCAATAATTGTTCATTAACTCTTTACGTGCTGAATTTATTCTAAGGAGATAATAATGAAAATTGTTCTTTTCATGTTTTCTTTCAATTTTGCTTTTCTTATGGCGGTATTGAAAATTTTGCTGTAAATGTTACTTAGGCACACTAGCTACTTTTAGTGTCTCCTGTGCTAAGGTGAAGGAGAAAAATAATTATTAAGATTGTTAAATTTAATGTTACCATTGTGAACAGATGCAACATTAGCGCTCAAAGAGATTAAAGTTTAAGGCAAACCAGTGCGCAGTGGGTACCTCCATTGAGGTTGATATATTAAATGTTTTAATGGGTTAGTTGACAACACGATGAGGGTGCTATACATGATAATCTGTTCCTTCGAGTGTGTGCATGTGTATGGAGGGGGAGGAGTACCAATTTGGCCCCCTGATTTGCCCCTTGATAATACATAATGCCAGTGGCTGTAATAATTTCTACGACTCCCTCGATCGATTTCTCGTTCTCAGGTGATGATCGATGTAGGTCCACCCGATGTGCCTTTGGATGCGTGCAGTACGAAGATGGCTTCAACTGCTTCTGTCCCGACGGTATGAGGATTACCATGGATGGACTCGGATGCGAAGGTATGCTACAAGAAAACAAACAAACAAATAAACAACAACAACATCAACACTGCCTCACAATATTGTCAGAGCAAGGAGGTAATAAAATGGTGCCAGCTTGGTGCTTGCTAGAGTCCCTTTATTGGACAGTTACGACAAACCGTGATTCGAACGTCATTTTGTTTCCACAATTACGTAAAACTTCAATTCAATTCCAATGAGAGCACCCGAGTACATGTATTCTAAATAGAAGGAATTCAAACACATTTTGCTCTCACCCCCCCCCGAAAAAATAGACGACCATGTCGTATCTCTTTCCATGGAGGTGTCTCTTCTACCTCCATTCTCTATCTAGGAAGGGACTCATACTCTCTAAATGAGAGCTAATTCCCACTCCTTAAGGAGTGTGATTAGGGACCTTTGGAACTAAATTTCGGGGCTAAATTTTTGTGAGGGAGGAACCTAATTTAGCCCCCAAACGACAGATTTTTTTCCACTCTCTTAATTTTAGCTCCGAAATTTAGCTCCAAAAGGAGTGGTCCCTAATCACATTCCTTAAACCTAAAAAGCCCAAGCTATTTTTGGCTCTCCGTGGCCCAAGGGGGAGGGGGGCACATTGTGCCCCCCTTCTCTAAAATCTTTATTTTTTGACCAATCACTCTCAAATTTGGCACACATGCAAAGCAACTCAAACTCTACAAAACACAACCGTCAACATTTCTCAAGGTCACCACATGGGGGCGCTATTCACCATAATATAATGAAATACATGGAAAATATGGATTTTGTTGAATATTTCGAAGTTTTCGTCTTTAATATCCGTTGTATACACTCACAAGTGATTAATTTGTCTCTAAATATACTAGATCCCATATTTTAAGATAGAAAATAAGTATTTTGAGTAAACTTTGACTGTTTGGGGCTCATATTTTGTGTTACAATACATATAGTGGGAATGTAATGCATACATGCACAAATTACTATGCACTGTTGGTTGCACTAAAGAGTTAAAATAACCTGAATAAATGCATTTTTTATCATTCTGGTAAACTTTTTTGATGGAATTGCACTTTGATACATCAAATCTTGTAATCTGATAATTTAAAATTGAAAATAAAGAAAAAAATGCAAGAAAAATGAATTTTCAATATTTTTTATTGTTTTTATTGTTTTGGCACCATTTTACCCTTCAAAAATAAAGAAAAACAAAAGAAATGTGTTGAATATGTTTCGAAATAGGTGAAACATACGTTTCATGTCATATTTGAGTCAATAGATACGAAAAACAAGTGGAAGTAACTTTTCTATATAGTAAAAATAGAAGAAAACACCAAAAAATGACACACATGACCTTCAAAATGTGGTTGCCATGGCAACACGATTTCACGGGTAACCCTAAACTATACACCAAAATGTTCGCCATAAAATTTTAGGAAAAGTCACCAAGTTTGATCAAGTTTCGACAAAAATTGTGGACGTGGCGAAAAAAAAAATTGGTAGGGGGGCACAATGTGCCCCCCTTGGGCTTTTTAGGGTTAAGGAGTGGAAAAAGGCTCCGTGACATTTACAGAGTAGTGCTCGCCTTTTTAGAGAAGGGAGGTAGAAGCTATACCTCCTCCATGAGTAGAGTTATCCACTGGACGTGTGATACATATCCAACTTTCCTGTCGTCCAAGACTTGTCTGTAACTCTGGTGCTTCAATAACATTGTCTTGTTTCAGCACGTCAATACAGTTTAGCAAGGATTGCCATATCTCTTCTTTCCATGCTTTTAGATCCAGTGATTTAGTTTTGATACTAGTCCATCTTTGCTTCTTGAACAGTGAACAGTGAATCCCATTCTCCTCTGCCTGATTTTGTCAAAAAGCTTTGGTAGATCACCGTAGAGATCCTTATTGGTAATGCTGGTTCCAGTGTACATTAGGAAGCTGGGTAATACTTAGGAACCATAAAGTCTTTGGTGCTATTGAATGTGTACAGCATGAGCGCCCTTCTGCCTATAACGATAAACCGAGTTAACTACCTTTTGGCTCAAGAGGTACGAACATTTACACTGTGTAGACAGGCTCGTGATGTAAAGTGTCTATTTCTGTGGCACTTTGCATCGGTTAAGCGTCTACTTTCTAATAAGACTACCAAATGTCATGTGAAACTTCTAGACCCAATGCATACGTGAACGCAATCTTAACGTAGATTTAATCAAGAAACCGAACTGAAGGTTGACAACACCTTAACCCCGTGGCATGTTTTTCATGATCTCCAAATTGCTTCATTAGAAACCCAAAATGGGATGTTATACCACGCAGTCATGCAAACATGTAGAATTTACACATTGATGATCGGAAATGTAATTATAAGAGGTTCGTTGTTATGTACACCTCAGGAGTGAGTGAATACATCGTGTGCGCTCGACGAAAATGTCAAGATGCACATTTCGGTTCCTTGCCAGGTAGCTTCTTGATCGGGACCGGATAGTTTGGATAATATGATAATTTGATTTACAGTGATCGTTGGATTTAATGTGACTTTATAAAGTTAAGGTAACACAATCGTGAGCTAAAATATAAAAGAGCAAGAAAGGGCTATAAACAATGCCAAGAAGTATAACGAAATTAATAGCTAGAAATCGTGGTATATATTATCATTGACTGCTTGGATGATACAGGTAAGACAGGACAATAAGACTTCCACCAACTGAAAAACAAACACAAATACACAAACACTGTACACAGACCCACACAAAAACGTGCGAGAGTACTGTTCTTTTATTATTATTGAGTTGAAAAACCTCAATATTGTGATTCTTTCTATCCCAATAGTATGTGTGTTTCTACACAGCGCCCCAAGTTCACTAGTTTGCACACACTTACCGAGTAAATTACATAATCAGGGAAAACATATACACCTGTTGTGTTGACATTGTTTGTATAGTCATTGGGATCTGAAAACAGTTTTGGGTATTAAATGATTCAAAAGATTCCCAGGTAATATAATCCTGTGAGTATGGATGTTATCATAAATAAGGGTTGAGCGGTAATGAAGGATTAACTGCTAAGAATGGTTAGATAATAGTTTGAACCAACTACGAACTGGATCGAGTCACACGTTTGTCGACCAGTCAGAGCTTATGGGAAAAAGAGAGATAGACGATGATTTGATGTGGCGACGAATGTCTGTAAAGCTTGATATAATTATTAGCACCTGCAATTAGGCGCGAGAAATCGAACAAAAGAAGATGGCTAAACAAAATCTTTACCACGTTAAGCAGATAAATCTTAATCATGTGAGATTATCTTACAGCCAGGGCAATCTTTCTATGAATATCATCTAATATTACGTCGAGCCTAGAGTATCAATAATCGTGCCCACTGTCTGCCATGTATTCAAGTCTAAGGTGGCTGACATTAATGTTATTGTTTTGCATCAGGCAGCGGATGCCTTCAACTAATGAGCATGGATTACTTAATGAGAAGGATTTGCTGTTAATTAGTTCAAGTTATATAGGTGAGACCGACCTAAATGTTTACGGGATGGTAGCATTCAATTTAGACAATAAATTCCCACTTTACCTCAACCACAAAATTGAACGACGAGCCTTCTAGATCCATGAGTCACATTGATTCATTTAAGGCTGGTCCGTCCGCCGCATTATGAAATCAAACACTCGGTGACGAGTCAATTGTGTCCTTTCACCATCCCAGACAGTGACAGTCCCATACTAAAACCAACACTAAAGTTAACGTCTGGGGCTAAGAGAATTAACAACTTTCCCCGCAACATTCCCGTGACGATAATGAGCATTGTCGGTACTGAAGCTGACGAAGAGACAATTGCGGGTTCTCCGTAATGTCACAATAACTGATTCCGAGTGACGTCTCCCTTGGTGCCCCCTGACGCAATTTCTTGTAAAGAATGAACTTGATATATCCTTTGTTTTACTTGTTTTCTCATAACAGGTTCACTGTTCCGCTACATTTATTCGAATTGTTCTGGGCGTACGTGAAAGAACGATGCCGACGCGTCACTGATGTGCAGTCAGTTTCTGCCTTGTATTCACACTGCACAGGCTCAGCGAAAAAGATTATCCAAGATTTATCCTTAACTTAAAATTCTGATATTAAAGTCAACTAACTCTACATT
>JZLH01S0079847.1:40188-52876 GCA_001188425.1 Eucidaris tribuloides | reverse complement strand
CACTCACTCTCTCTCTCTCACACACACACACACACACACACACACACACACACTTAAACGACCTTGTCTTATTTTGTTTGTGTGCATGGATACGTGTATGTTTTACTCTTTGATCACTTTACCTCATTCAGAATAGTTATGTCACATATACCCTCCCTACTCAAAAGTATTGCAACATACATTATGATGCATGCATTTTAAGTTGAAGGGGTCTTTTATAATGATGTCCTAAGAAAGTTTATAATTGGAAAATAACAAATTCCTTGGAAAGAAATCAATGAACAATTGTTTTTCTTTCCTTCTCCATGGCGGAGAGATTTTTCAAATGCAGGCGCACCCATGGCAGAGGGGCTGGAACATAAAATTTGACATTTTTTTCGCCTTCCTATAGGGGTGGGGTGTTAATTCACACTAGCATCGTAATTCGGTTTCTTATTTCCCGTAAAATGGTAAAGACGAAAGCGCCTCCTATCTTCATAAGATAGTGAAAAGGAGGATGAGGCTACTGATATAAAGATGATGACCTTCTCTCCACATCTTTATATCAAATGTACTAAAAAGTTGCATTACAGCAAATTTTAGGATGTTTACAATAATAAACCGCCTTCAGAATTGAGAAAGAATAAAAAATTACAATTGAGGAGGTCTTTTTCTGAAATATGGGACGTATTCTTCTTATCAATATCTTATGAAGATAGGAGGCACTTTCGTCTTTGCGGCGTGGTGTCTTCTTTCTGAGACCGTGTCAAATGAACACAATGACACGTTTTGTTTGTTGGAAGTCTTTCCAAGCCATTCAAACCATTTTACGGGAAATATGAAACCGAATTACGATGCTAGTGTGAATAAAAATATCAAATTTTATGTTCCAGCCCCTCTGCCGTGGGTGGGCCTGCATTTGATAATCTCTCTGCCATGGCGAAGGAAAGAAAAACAATTGTTCATTGATTTCTTCTCAAATAATTAGTTAATTTCCAATTATAAACTTCATTAGGACATCATTATAGAAAGACCCCTTCAACTTAAAATGCATGCGTTATAGTGTATGTTGCAATACTTTTGAGTAGGGAGGGTATAGGCTTAAAATATGATCGTACAATTTAATTTGCCTTGTTCATGGCTGACGACAATTTGTGCCGTAAACGCCGGGCACAAATTGTCGCCGACGACAATTTGTGTCGGTGGCGACAATTATTTCGTGCTGCCAGGTTCTACTCAAATCAGCACAAATTGTCGCCGGAGACTGTCATGCAGACAGATGCAGTCATGGTTTTAAGACCTAGAGCTAAACCCAGAATCTTAGAACTTTTTAAAGGTTAAATAATGTCAAGCCTTCATTTACATTCTGCCGCTTGCATCTATAATGCAGTACAAGTGAAAGTACTGTAAATGTATAATGTGCTCATAATGGCCAAAAACATCGGCAATCATCGAAGATTTTACAATTAAAAAAAACTCATATTCCGAATACTCCTGCTTTCTCGTGCGATCGAGAACAGTCACCGTGTTTTTCGGTATTTGGAGCGATTCGCTTGCAACGAGCAAATGATATCAGAATATTTGGTATTATTGGCAAAATTGCAATCTCTTCTATGCGAAATCTTTATTCTTTACCTATCATAACTACTTTCATATTAACACTTTCACAAAAGTCCGTCATTGATATAGAAACAGGAGATGCAAGAAAATGAGTTACTAGAATTAACATCATTATCATACTCCGTACTAGTACATAAATGAAGAGCTTTTTATATTTACAACTTATTTTATATTATGAGACACTGACTTACTTGTTTTGGCCCAACGTTCACACAGAAAAATTTATTTAAAAGATACAATTTACAATTGTTTCTATGCCCGATATAATGTTGTCGATATTCATCAGACATAATGTTGAATTTATTGAATGCAGAGAAAATCTAAAAAGATTCAAAACATTTGAAAACTGGATAGTCCATGATCCAACCAAGCGATATAGGCCTATGTATATATACACTCCCTACTCAAAAGTATTGCATTATACACTATAACGCATGCATTTTGACTTAAAGGGGTCTTATAATGGTGTCCTAATGAAGTTTATTATAATTGGAAAATAACAAATTAGTTGAAAAGAAATCAATGAATATTCTTTCTCCTTTCTTCTCTAAGGCGGACAGATTATCAAATGCAGGTGCACCCACGACAGAGGGTAGCATAGTAATTCGGTTTCATATTTCCCGTGAAACGGTTTTGCTGGTTTTGAAAGACTTCCAGCTAACAAAATCTGCCAATATGTTACTCTGACGCGGTCTCAGAAAGCAGACCACATTCCGCGAAAACGAAAGTGCCTCCTATCTTCAGAAGACAGTGTTAAGGAGGATACGCCCCATACTTTAGACAAGACCTCTTCAAGTTATAATTTCTTATAAATTCTTTCTCAATTCGAAAGGCGGTTTACTATTGCAAACATCCTAAAATTTACTGTCATGCGACTTTTCAGTATATTGGATATGATGATGTGGAGATAAGGCCGTCATCTTTAATTAGTAGCCTTATCCTCCGTACAACTGTCTTCTTAAGATGGCAGGTGCTTTCTTCTTCGCACGGTGTCGTGTTTTTCTGAGATCGCTTCAGAGAAATATATTGACATTTCTCGTTTGTTGGGAGTCTTTTCAAACCATCAAAACCGTTACACGGGAAATATGAAACCAAATAACTATGCTAGTGTGAATTAACACCCCACCCCTATATAGAGAGGCGAAAAATGTTAAATTTTATGTTACAGCCCCTCCGTCGTGGGTGCTCCTGCATTTGATAACCTCCCCGCCTTTGAGAAGACAGGATAAATAATATTCATTGATTTCTTTCCAAATAATTTGTTATTTTCCGATAATAAATATATTTTTTAGGACATCATTATTGAAAGACCCTTTCAACTCAAAATGCATGCGTTATAGTGTATGTTGCAATACTTTTGAGTAGGGAGGGTATATATTTTGAATCGTTATACCGTTCATTCATGATGTCCATGTCCGGAAATTACCACCCGATCAATTACCCCCCCCCCCCGGACAATTACCACCGGACAACTACTACCCAGGACAATTATTCCTTGGACAATTACCCATGTATACTTACCCCTAAAACGGTCATTGTGGGGGTGGGGTGGTAATTGTCCTGGGATAATAATCCTGGGGTTAATGTACCTGGGGGGAAATATCATGGGGATAATTGACCGGGGAATAACGGGGAATTATCGGAGGGGTAATTTTCAGGGTAGATATCAGATCGCCAGATAGTGGCATGAAAAACTCGAAATTCTACGCGTACTTCTTACTCTAGAAGTCAGCGGAATTTATATCCATCTATAAATGACTTTTGTCAAACACTAATTTGACATGCTCATTGCTATACGCAGTTTCCAACATGCGTTTCGGAAACTGCGGGAAAATGCGACCATATGCGGCCAGCACTTCCTCCAGTGATCGGAAATGATGCTTTTGAACATCACCGTTCTCGGTTTCGACAAATAACCCAGTCTCTTTGATGCATACGAATCGCCCATTTGGCCAGGCCATACACCGCGGACTGTTCAGCAATTGAATTACCGCAAAGGGATCGCTGTACATATATGCCATCGGATCGTGAAAATACGGAATATCTCTGGGGTGATTGATGTCGGTGGAGGAGTGGTAGGGATACCAACCGTCAACAATTTCGTTGGCGAACCTGGCAGCTCGTGGATCGGTATCAACATGATGTAGACGCTGGACTACCTCACCTTTACGTACGTACTTGTATCTCAGAAATGAATCGAAGTACTCGGGAGACTCGAGCTCGAAGTCCATCGGAATGGGGTGGAACGTTGGGTACCCATTACCGAAGTCAACCAGGTGCATGCTGCCTTTGCCGGTCAAGTTTTGTGCAACGATTGAGACGTGGCAATCATCCAAAGTAGCCATGTCGCTCTTTACCAAGTACACGTCGTAGTCCAAGGCGAGCAGGAGTTTGTAGGCGAAAATATTGTGATCATAGCAACAACCACCATACTTTGAGAACATATCTTTTTTAATTGCAGGGAAAATCGGCGTATTTCTCTCTTTCTGAGGTATAGAAATGCATTTGATGGTCTGGTAGGGAAGATGATGATACCAAGCAGTTATCATCTCCTGGAGAAATGCCGCCCGACTAGATTTCAGTTTCTCTAGAGGTGATGAAATACACAAGACATCTTGAAGAAATGACATGGCTTCTTGCAGTGTCAAGGATTCCTCAGTCGACATTTTGGAATTCATTGTTACGTGTGCAGCGACGGATTAAGTCTGTGTATAAAACAATATTGAAGACTCGATATAAGTGATTAACCATTTGGAGACGATTTGATTTCACCATATCATGTGCTTTTTCCATACTAACACGAGTTAACTCTTATTTAGTCCCCCACGGTTTAATTGATCAAAAGTTGAATACTAGGAAACATTCATTTGCAAACTCGTGAAAGATAGAAACAAGTTAGGACAAAAAAGACAATACCAGAACATGAAAGTCGAACCTGTCAGTGACAAAATTTATTTTTCCCTATTCCCTATTTTTATTATTTACTTTTTATTCTATTTTTTTTTTTATGTTTGATATTTGCTTGTAATTTCTCAATCATTGATAATTGTTTATGTCAGGGGAGTTGATCCATTATTCAGATTGTGGTGGCAAAAGTGAAAGGAGATCAAAAATTTTCGGCGCGCTTTGCGCACCAAATAGCAATATAGAATGTTTGCGCGCAAAGCGCGCTGAAAAGTTTGAAATTGTGTATGTTTAATAGTATTTTTATGCTAAGTTTAATGGTTTTGTGGTGCTTTCCAAACTTTTTTAAACACATCCTTGCTTTACATTATGAATTTTTGAAGTTGTCAAAATCGATATGTTTGCCTCCCCAATAGTTTCATTGGGGTGGCGACTACCCCCCCCCCCTTGCCACCCCAGAATCGACGCCCCTGGTTTATGTACACGATTTTGTTAATTCAATAAAACATATATATAAAAATAATAATATTCCCCTACTAGTCTGATTCCCAAGAAAACTTCTCCCAAGATATAATGGTAGTATGGTTGCAAGTATACCCTGTTAAGGGTTCACATAAGATCATCTTTACCCTTTAATGTTCTAACATATGTTCTCAGTTTTTGAGTTATAAAGTTATTATCTTATATTTTACACATGACAAACAAATCCACCCATTCGTTTCCAGGTCACTGCAGGTGTATTGCCGGTCGTTCGACTTTTTTGTTCGACTTTAAATCTGACAATAATGATTATATAAAATAGCTGGATCAAAACCAATTCTAAACTGTAACTTGATGGACGCAGATAACAATCAAGTTATCCCAGATTCTGTTTGGTTAGACTTCTATCTTTTGACCTTGATTCTCTCAACACCATTGTATTGCAACAAAAAGTCCATACACTTTGTGAACACTTTGTGATTTTCTGAGTGTGATAATGAAAATGAAAATATTACAGGCCTAACAGTCCTATCGATATTCTGCATGCAAATAACCAAAGTACATTGTTTGTTGTAACATACTGGGGTCATAAGTTTATCGGGGCATAAACACTTATTTAATCCAATAATCTACATTCGATGGGTCAAACATTTTTATTTATTACAATATTTGGAAATAAACAACTATTTTTTTGTCAATTTGATTTTGAATATTGGATTAGAATATAATCAGGAGTGTCGATCCATTACTGGGGGGGGGGGGGGAGGGGGCAAAACGATATGTTTGCCTCCCAATAATTTCATTGGGCGATTGCCCAGCCGCCCCCCCCGCCCCGATTGAAGCCCCTATATACTGCACAAGATTATTACACCATATACTAAATGCTTATTCTTTCTTGCAAATCATGACTTGTCTACTATCTCACTTAGTAAAAACAGCAAAGTGTGGGATATAATAAAACGAATTTCGAAATGAAATAGTGCAATGCCCACTCTCTTGAAATATTGGATGGGTTTGATTCCCATCAGAGTGAAATTTCAATCTCGAAGTAGTAGAAATCACAACCAAAATAGTAAATTAAGTCACCGTTTCACTCCAAATTGTGGTGGATTTCTACTCTAAACGAAGTATAATCCCTAATATGACTCCCTATGTATTGAAAGAAAGCGATTTCCACTTCATTACGACGAAAGTATGTACAATTCTCTTCCTGTTCTCCAGGACAGTAAAAATTGATGTAATCATGATTATTATACCCTAAGTTTCACTCTATATTTTAGACGTCTTTTGAACAAATATTTTCGGAAATACAGAGTGTTACCGTTACCGAAATACAGAGTGTTACAGAGTGTTACCGTCTGAAATGAGTCATGTTTGAGGTACATGAATAATATTGTTACTGTATGTGAATAATACACTCATGCTCATAATTGTGGAATATTTTAGAAGTTTTAGAAGTTTAGAAGTTTTAGAAGTTGCCATTTTCCGTGAACGGTACATCTGGGATTAATATTTGCTCACTCCAGGTAAAACAATTATAGTCTAAGTATTTCAGGAATGCTGAGCATTATGCAGCGTCCGACTCGACGCTAAAACTTGTGTTTATAAATTGCGATATTCAGAGTTGTTGTTGAGTCTCGTGGTGGTTACGCGCGTAGACTTGTAACAGACAATTCTGATGTTAATTTAATGATAAGCGACATTAGATTGTTTTTTTAATTTCTTTAATTTGATACTTTTTCGTGATTTTTTGAAGATTTTAAATAAATAAATATATAATTGTTTTTGCGCTCAAACATATTTTTGTTTTTACTTTAGTCATCTCATGAAATCCAAAAATTACTTCACATACTGCGTTTTTGTGAAATAAACAATTGTCTTGAAAATTACTTATGAGCATGAGTGTATTGTTACTGTATGATAAGACTAATCCCGTCTTCTCATATTTCTATACAGCGTGTCCCCCCAAAATGTCCCTCTGATAGACTGCTAAATTTATTCAAAAAAATCAAGTATAATTCTGAATTTAGTGTCCAGATGTAAAAAGCCCATTTTATCTCCTAACTTCTGTGAAAATTTTACTGGTCTCGCTTCATCGGTTTTGAATACACAGTCCATTATGTAACAGCAGTGCTTTTAAGTCCATTCCAAGTTTGCAGTGCTACATCAATGCATCAACCTGAATGGAAATCAGGTGGAAAAATGTGCAGGGGAACAATAAAGGTTTATAAGCTGGATATTGAAGGGCAAACTATGAATGGAACACACCCTGTGAAAGCAAATATTACCAGAGAAACTTGAATTTTGATTAGTTTTAATTTTAAAAGCGAATGAAACTTGACTTCAGTTACTTAATAACTACAATAGCACAGTCATTGATATAAAAGTGAAGCATGAAATAATGCACGAAGTGTGCATTTCTTTTCAGCAAACTTGGAATGGGCTGGTAAGCACTGCTGTTACATAAGAGCCTGTGCATTCAAAAGCAATGAAGCGAGACCTTTGAAATTTTCACAGAAACTACAGCATTAAATGGACTTTCTAAATGTGTAAAGTGAATTCAGTATAAAACATGATTTGGTAATTATTCTGTCATCTACGAGAGGAACATTTTTTCTGGGACACGCTGTATTTATGAACAGCTAATTATGCAATTCTTTGAGTTTGATTCCCTAGTCACCTCCACACTTATCGTAATCTACGCCTGGACTGGGAGGTTTTTCTGACAATAGAGACAATTATTGTAATAATCTTTAAGGGACCTGAACGAATTGAACGAATTGAAAATGTGAAAATATATCGACGTCATCACGCTGGTGAGATAATGCTCACAGGCAGTATACGTTATGATCGGTTTTATTTTGCAAGCGTAGGTACAGCTCATTAATTATTCGTTTAGAGATATACACACAACAAAAAAGTAACGACCCCCTTTTTCAAACAACCGTAACTTTTTAAAGAAATAAATTTCAGCAAAATAATATGGCAGGATTATTCCTACACTTATTGACTAACACCTGTCTGAAAATGTGAATGATCCGTCCAGCCATGCATGAGTGAGCATGCATTAAAGGCAAAAATGTCACTTTTCAAAAGTCACAGGAGTCATCTCTTATGCCAAAATATTGGCAAATAATGACATTTTTTGCTTTGTTCATAAAGTGTGCTCAGTCAACCTTGAAATGGTTACAACCGCTTATGTTCGTACAACATGTAAAAATACGTTTTGCTGAAAAATACGGGATTTTAATTTTTTCAATAAACTTAATGGATTTTACAATTTCAAAATTGAGAAATGTGGAAATTTTTATATTGAGCTCATTGAAGCGTAAAATATGCGAAAAGCACCAGGGAAAGTGTAAGGGGGTCAATCGATAGATGATTAACATTAATAGCGCTCAATCATTCACCAGAAACAAAATTTGTCAAAATCCTGCATCACAAATTCCCCCAATGACCCTTGTGACTTTTGCAAAGTGACATTTTTGCCTTTAATGCATGCTCACTCATGCATGGCTGGACGGATCAAGCACAGTTTCATATATAAGTTTGTCAATGAGTGTAGGAATACTCCTGCGAAATTATTTTGCTAAAACTTATTTTGTTAAAAAGTTATGGTAGTTTGAAAAAGGGGGTAGTTACTTTTTTGTTGTTTATATGTTATGAAATCGTTTTGAAGACGTTCTTAATTCGTTTCATCTATTCATTTCTTCTTCTTCTTCTTCTTCTTCTTCTTCTTCTTCTTCTTCTTCTTCTTCTTCTCCTTCTCCTTCTCCTTCTCCTTCTTCTCCTTCTCCTTGTCCTCCTTCTCCTTCTCCTTCTCCTTCTCCTTCTCCTCCTTCTCCTTGTCCTCCTTCTCCTTGTCCTCCTTCTCCTCCTTCTTCTCCTCCTTCTTCTCCTTCTCCTTCTCCTTCTCCTTCTCCTTCTCCTTCTCCTTCTCCTTCTCCTTCTCCTCCTCCTCCTCCTCCTCCTCCTCCTGTATTGTCTTTGTTTTAACACATTGCAATAATGTGATGAAGTGTCATGAAACAAATAAAAATGTTACTTACCAAGGGTATTTTGGTGCACGTAGGGATCAGTCTTATGTGAATGTCGGCTGTATGAATTGTTTGTGTGAGATTGTTCACTCAGATGACAAACATATATAATGATTATGTTGGGGTCATAGTTCGATTTTGAGAAGTGTACTAGCCACTGTGAGTTTATGATAAGAATAAGGTCACGGTTTAGTGTGTGATATAGTCATGTACATGGCGTTATACAACCGGTAATGACCGGTCAACACATAATGTCCTAATAAGGTATACTGTCCTGAAATTGAGGACATTATGCGTTGACCATTCAAAGCATAATGTCCAAACAATATACACTCTCCTATAATTAGGACATTATGCAATGATAATTCCATGCAGAGAGTGACGATTTCATCAAATTCATCCAAACGTTTTAGAGAACAGAACAGACAAGTTTATGGCCGCTGAAGTGACGCGATATTGTTGAACATATTTTGTGTCAATAGGTATCTACATGGACCTATTAACATAGGTCCATGGTAGGTCCACGGTACCTACAAGCAACCCACATTGTCTGTGCAAGTTCTGAAGGTGGAAAAGATGTGTAAGCGTATTATATTTTTAATTTATACAAGTTTTCCTCTCTTAGCACTTACACAACTTGTATTGTCCAAACAACTTGGTATGGGGATATTTGTGTGATTCCTTGCCCTGTACAAGTGTTACAGTGCACTCTCGTTATAAAGAACACTGATATAACAAAATTTCATCATAAAGAAGTAAAATCTCTGGTCCCATATCTTGGATTTCCTTTGTATTCTATTGTTTTGGCAATCCTGATATAAAGAAATTTCGTTATAAAGAAACAATTTCATGGGTCCCAAGGACTTCTTTATAACGAGAGTGCACTGTATAATAGTGATGGTATCTGGATATTATTATTATTATTTCCTTGGTGATATGTGACCCCTTTGGCATACTTCCCTAAAGAGCATAAAACATTACTGTGGCCCCTCTCAAAAGAGAACACAAAACATTACTTCAGTCCCTCCCTTAGGCTATTATGAATTCCAAATATGTGAAATTTGTAGATCAGTAATTATCAAGAATTTGAAAAATGCACAAAATTCTACCTGTAGCACAGCCTGTGTGTCAGGCTGACTGAACCGAATCAGGTGAGGTAAAAACTGAATTCCATGTGAGAACTCTATTCCACCATAAAATGCATGCGCACACACACACACACACACACACACACACACACACACACACACACACACACACACACACACACCACACCACCACCACACACACACACACGACACACGACACACGACACACACACACGACACACGCACACGACACACGACACACGACACACACACACACACACACACACACACACACACACACACACACACACACACATCACTCCACACGCCTCTACACATACATATCCAGAGAAAACCATGTACATAGGTAGGTATGTGTGTAGGGATATGTATGTGTGTGCATGTGTGTATGTATGTGTCCATCTGTGTGTTTGTGTATGTGTGTGTCTGTGTCTACATATGAAAGCGAGTGTTCACATACGAACCCTATACTCACTGGGAACGGCAAGTTTTAATCAGAAATTATCAATCAAAATTATGATAGGACATTGACACGCAATATGGCATTACAAAGTTGGGATGTCTGTCAGTTTTCATTAAATCTTCATTCTGTAAATCTAAATCCCACTTAATCCACTTTATAATCATGATTCTTAACACAAATAAATATACCGACCATGAGATCTGGCCAAACTCTTAGTTCACACCCTGTAACCTCATACTTAATTTAGAGAGAAAAAAAAGATACACATTGAAAATTATGAATCATGTTAGTTTTTCAGCTGTTTCCATTTTTGCTCTCAATCCTTATGACAAATCTCCTTGCTCTATCACCTGTTGTTGACTGTATTCCAACTGTCAGAAATATTATATGTTTCTTTATTTGTCACTAATGACATGACATAATAGAGGCCTATTTTCTTTTTAAAATATAATTTGGGGTGTTGTCCAACATGATGCGCTGAATTTGCAATGTAACCTACTTTTCCATTCATTATGTACACCAGGGCTCCACACTACCCACTTGTTTACTTTTTACTTGCCTTTTGGGCAAGTCAAATTAGTACTTTCACAATTTCTTTCTTGCCCAAAAGAAAAATTCATTTGATCGAAAATAAAGAATAACAAAAAACTAATTATAACAAAGAAAGTGCTTTTATGGCAATGGAAGTTAAACTCTAGGATCTAGAGTTGCAAAAGTTGTGATGTATGAATTTACAGGGTCATACAATTTTACAATTCTGTTCAAGCAATCATTAACGACACATGGAATGGCATAGGCGTAAGTACGTACTGCACATGACATGATACACATTGATGTTTTAAACTCTAGCTTGCAAACCAACACAGAAAATGAAGTACAAGGAACAAACTAATCCTGAAATTTAGTTGAGTTAATAAACTGGACACAAATTTCACACGTATTCTGTTTACTTTGGGTAAGAATTTGGACATGTTTTCCTTATTTGATGATCAAAATTTTGCTTCCCAAACAGGTAAGTAGATTTGACATTCTGATCTTTCACTTGCCTGACATAAAATTTTACTTGCCCCGGGCAAGCGGGCAAGTGCTACTGTTGAAACCTGTGTACACCATGCTTTTCTATAAGCAGCAATTAGGTTTTACTAAACTTTACCTTATAAATCTTTATATATCTTTAATTTTTAGGGGTTTTTTTTGTATTGTTTTGATTTCAAATCTGAATGATGACAAACATTCAACAGTACTACAGATATGATGATTTCCCTCACCTCAAAAAGCTGTTTATTTTCCATGCTAAACCTAAAATTAATTTTCCAAGTAACAATGATAATATGCCTTGAAGAAGAAGATATACACGACTGGGGCACTTATTCACCTTGCATTGTTGTCATCACATACAACTGCTAGAGTCATTTTTGAAAGGGTTCTTCGGATCTCGATCAAGTGCATAATCTTAGCTCTGCTGTCTTCTTGATTGACACGAAGGGAAATACAAGACTTCCCATTTTCGTGTAATTGCTCGTGATGATAACAGAATCAGCATGGAGCCCTCTCCCCCGTTTTGAGGAAACAAGCTCACTGGTCACAATTTTCTGTGAGCAAAAACCTGTCTCCTTTAAAATTAGATTAAATATGAGGCAATGTTCATAAACTGAATGAGAAACATTGATAGCCCACATCATGCAAACAGCAAGGTTACACAGTATGCCATATCAGAACACCTTATTTATCTTAAGTGGTAACTTCCATCCTTGCCATGCAAAAACTTTCCATCACTTTCAATCAGAATGAAGAAACATTATTTCTGTTTTACACTATTTTTACTTTTTGAGAATTTACAGTGTTTTTGTTGTTGTTGTTGTTGTTCATTACATATGTATGATTCTTCAACATTTGGGGGCAGCCCTCCCAACCCCCCAACCCCCATCCCCTCCTTGAACACAAAGAAATTTGTCAACCTGAATGACTGCATGAGTTTACAATAATTTTCTCACATAACTGAACTGCAATGCAAACATATGCAAAAATTAATTTCAAGCATATGATTTCAAAGCAGTGGTAGATCATGTGGGGCAGGAATGGGGGAGGGGGGGGGG
>JZLH01S0079847.1:29765-40163 GCA_001188425.1 Eucidaris tribuloides | reverse complement strand
CTATGAATCCAGCAGCTAACTTATTATGGGCTACGAGAATATATTGGCATGGAACGAGCAGGTGAGGCTGAAAATGTACAATAATAAAAAAAGGCGTTTATGAAACAAAGAGATGATTTCTACAACTGCATGTTCAGCTTGGAAAAATACAATGGTAAGATGAAAATTATAAACATATTACTTTCCTGTAAAGTTGTGTTTGGCTGAGTTTAATATTTAACTTAGGGTTATTGGATAAAATCTTAATTAGTTACTTTACATTATTTTATATTCAATTTTTAAATAAGTGCTAGTGTGTCAGGACAGTATTATACTTCTGTTATTTATAAATTTTAGGAATGCTGTTAGGAGATGGAAGAAGAAATTAAAGCCTTTATATCTGAAGCATACATACAGACACTTATTATTACTTAATTTATACAAAAAAATTAACTTTCTACTCAAAATGGAAGTTTTGATCAAAATCACATTTTCTGAGAAAATACTATTTTTTAGGAACAGTGTTTGATAAACATGTCAGTTTTGACATGAATAATTTGAAATCATTATATTATTTTTAAATAAGAAAAAACATACATTATTACTTCCATTTTGTTTCACTTTCAAGTTCATTACACACCTGTTAACCCGTTGCTACGAGATTCTGTAAATCACCATAGGACCTTTGTACAGAGCCCCAATCCGGTTTCCCGTAAGCAACAGAGTTAAGACAATGTTTACAATAGTCAAAATTACAAAATAGTTTAATTACATTACTATACTTCTACTACTACTACTACTACTTCTACCCACTTACAACTACTACTACTACTTACTTACTACTTACTGCTACTACTATACTACTTACTATCTGTGACACCAATTAAAACATAACAAAACAATTGGTGATTTTAATAAAAATATGATAATATACTAATTATATGATTACAATGAAAATACAGTAATAACAATAATGACAGACACAAAACAATAATCAAAAAATAAACAAATAGGTGATAATATAAAATAAATAAGAACAAAACTAAATAAATGTGGTCAGTCGGATAACATTACCTAAGCATTTAAAGTCTTGAAAGTTCTGGTTGTCAGCACAGGCACACAGCTGCGTAGAAGATAAATGGTAATGTTCTTCCTCCTCTGGGCCCTGAAAGACGAGCGAGAATTTCTTCCAGCAGGTAGGTGGCATGTTGGCCCCACGGAACTGTGGTGGGAGTCTGGCGGTTGAAGGGATCTTCAATTACCTTGCCCGAAAAACGAACTGTGTTGTCGGTTCCGCGTGTCCTTCTGGCATTGCCCCGAATACCCTGGCAAAAGAAGGTTAGCTGTTACTTTGTCTCCCTTTTGGAGTACATTATATTCATCAGCACTATGGCTGCCAATAGTAATTTTAAATACACACACTTTTCACTTAAGCTTCACATGACTATTTTTTGATTGTCATATATAGTATTAAACATATGTTAGAATTTCTCATGATTGTATCCTATTTTTACAGATAATCATAATAAAAATGATTTGTAACAAATTGTTTAGCGTCGATCCATAAAAATAGAACGTGCACAAATAAGACAATCGACCACAGTTTGCAATATTCAGAAGAATTTTCTGTCTCTTTAAAAATGAAACAATGTCAAAACAAAACATCAGCTGACTTTCTGGTCAGAAACAACGATTCTCTCAAATCATTGAGGTCAAAAGGACCAAAAATAAGAAAATTACTACATCATAAAATGTCAAACTCTTTTTCATAATATATAAAGTATATATATCTATATGTGAGTCATTTATACTAAATGTTACCCAACACTGTCCACCTCTGTGCTTTCTTAAACACAAAATGCACATGAACCCCAAAGTTGTGTTCAAGAATAATGCACACACAGACCAAAGTTTCATCTTTCTCTTACCCCAAGATACCATTGCATATTTAAAAAAAAATCAGAGAAAAATCTAATTTGGGGATTTTTTGGAAGTTTTAATTTCATTTGTAGCTATAAAATATAATACATTTAATAGACTGTAAAAATGATACTTTGTTTTATTAAGTACAATCATGTCATGTGTTTTCATTTATTATACCGTTTTGTTTGATAAATTTTGATGAAGATAAACATGTCATGAAAACAGAATTGATTTATATTTCTAGCGCTATAGCACTAGAATATATTGTGTATGTCAACATATCAATGTTTTGAGCACATAGCATCATGGTGACACTCTTCTCGTCACGTGGACATGAAGGAATGAATAAAAAGAAGATTGAAATTCAAAATTACACACATAGGTTTGTCCCAAAATTCTCACTTTCAGTGTAATGAGTTACTTTCTTACCCAGCTAGTTGATTCAGATTATATGTTTGCAAATTCTTCGATATTACATGCTAAAATGGCCAGCCAATTTCATTTTAAAGCTATATTGACATGATGTTGACATGAACATTAATATCATATTGACATGTCGACACAGAAATATCAGTTTCACCAACAGCACTAAAAAAAAATCCCCCGACTTTCATCCTTCAAAACTACAGTAAAATGTAATAATATTTGTATAAATTCCAAGTCTACCCTGCTAAACCATAGGAAGAGGGCCCCTTACTTTGCAAGGAATAGTTAGTATAGTAGGGTACCCGCACCTCGCCAGGGGCCCTAATACCGCCACCCAGCGTAAAATGGAATAGAAGCGCGCAAAAAGCAGTACGCGTTGGGCTATGTGCAGTTTGCTATACACTTGTCACGATATTCCCAAACCATGCAAAATTAAACAAAACAGGGAATTTTGGATCGAAAATCATCAAATAATCAGAAACGTGTGTTACAGCTATGCGTTGATGTTTTTACATAGAGATCAGTGTAACCTCCGCGTGCGTCCTCAACGTGCATTGTCTATGGCGAAGCGGGGTGGCGAGGTGCGGGCCTCGTTGCTAACGCACAAGTAAAATGACATCGTTCGCGTTTGACGGCGATAGCTAGGAAACAATCGCATCGATCACTGAACTTGTTATTTTATTGGAGTCTTCAGCATTTTCTCTTTATGTTAGTAGAATTTCATAGAATTTGGATGACGTACCGAGTACAAAATATGAAAAAAACATTAACTATGGCGAGGTGCGGGACACCCGACTATACATAAGCACCGACAAACAAAAATTGATGATGAACAAAAAAACCTGTGAACTTCTAACGAGTCACTAATTATAAGTAGTAGTACGGATTCCACATATTCCACAGAACATGTCAAATACCGTAATATTAAATTGCTGGGGAGACAATACTTTGTCGCAAATTTTAATACAATGGACTTCTTAACATGATTTCAAATCTTCAGGACAAATCCAATCTCATTTGTTGCAGTGTTAAGGCAGCAAGTTTTTCTTAGCTCTGTTGAACATTTTACATTTTTGAGAAATGAACCAAACAGCCAATACACATGTATTTATGTGTACAATTGAACCAGATGTTATCTGTGTAAAATTGCACTCAAAACCCGCAGTCCGCTGTGCAGTAATACCCTTAAAACGCACAAAGAGTTAAGCAGCAGCATTCTCATTGCAATCCACATAATGTGACTTCATTTGATTGGCAATTTTAAATCGAGTCTAGGAGGTCATGACGACAGGATGACTTGTTGGTCCGGGCCAGTCGTTAAACTCCAAAGAAGTACCTGACGGGAGGAGCTCCCAGATCTTCTTCGTCATCTTCGACTTCCTCCAACTGTTCAAAGCTGATGGTGAGGTCGATGTACTTGACTCCATCCGCGGGTTTGATCAAGTCCAACATCCTACAGAAAAACAAAATAAAGTAACATGTTCTAAATAGTGACAATATCATACCAATTTCAATACAAATATTGTCAATTGTCCGGCAGAAGGGCCCTAGCATATGTTCCCGACAGAAGGGCCTTAACCCTTTGCACGCGAATGTTGCAATTTTGCACATTCATACAATTAAATCCAACATAGGGGTGGCGAAATTTGATCTGAACCTCATTCGATTATCGTGGAAAGAACATCGTCGATATCACGATTTATCGCCAGAGTTGAAAAACAAATTTCTGATGAAGAAGATAAATCTATTTTAGGCTGAACTTGCAGCCCTGTAGGGCTGTTATTAAAATGTAGTCAAAACAATGTTGCTTTCTGTAGACCCTCTTGTAACTAGATCAGGAGATTCATGGTACTGATTGTTTACATTTTTGGTGGGCAGCATGTTGATAGACTTATTATGATTGTTGATAGTTATACTAAAGTTGCGTTCACAAAGGCAGTTGTTACCAGGCATATCTTTGTCGGGTATAAGTCCGACGTAATAAAAAAAATTCCATTGATACACCAACGCGTCCACACGTGTCGGTATTAACACTTATACCCGACAAAACTTATGCCCGACACATCTTTATCGGTAATAGCAGAGCAGGAAATGACGTAGTCAAAGGTGCTATCGGTCGTAAGCCCTCTGACCCAAATTGCGTGAAATGTTGAATTGGTAACAATGAAGTTGTTTCGCAAAGAGTAATTGCCCTTTCAAGGTCGGAGTTATGTCCGAACAACGCGTACAACGTATTTTGTTATTACCGTGGTTTAACTTATTCGCGACTTATAATCTGTCTTACTTCGGATAATAAATCGTTCGGGTATAAGTCGCGTATATTCCGATAGAGTGATGCGCCGACAATCTTCACGCAGCAACTTTATATATCCCCTTTTGCTGTTTAAGGGTCACAATCAACTTATGTCCGATCGTGTGGACATGGCTTAAATGCTCTACCGCTTTCAATACCACAAGTTTATAAGCTGAAGAGAATGGAGGTGTCTCTTCTGTCCCCCACCTCCCTGTCTACAGACAGTAGCACTCGTGTGCAGAGTATGCATTCACAGCTAGGGATTTTTTGGTCCCTCCCACTGCAGTGCATGCATTTACCCCATTAGGTTTTCATAATCGATGGTATTTTGGGCCATATCGTGCCTCTGGCTATATTTTGAAATAATCATGAGATCATTATCGTGTAGACTATATTTTTTCAACATCGTGTAATTTCGATATTATCTAAACATCGGCCAGCCCTAATCCAACAACAGTAATAATAATTAGTTTTCCCTGTTCTGTTTGTACAATAAAGCTAACAAATGGCCATAATGCTTACTCAACTTTAGAATAATTGCATGTACCTGTATTAATGGTAAAATAAGAAAAGCAAGGTTTAAAGAAAATATCAAAATAACAATCATCATTATTATTCCTACAGAATTAATTCAGCGCACACAGAGTTAACAGTGAATTTTCTTTAATTTGAGAACTATTGCCTTATTTGATGTCTGCACTTAACAGGCTGACAGAAGGATCTATAAAATATCACACTACTTTGATTTCATGTGAAAAAAACAATGGTTTTCAAGTTAGAGAAAATTTAGTGTCAAGCCCTTCTGCCGGGAACCATTCCTGGCTTTGATCAAGTGTTCCATCCAAAAGAAAAGCAAATAAAAAATTAAACACTATTTTACATTGTGCAGCTTCAATTCGCAGCACAGAAAATGTCAAACTGTTATATCTGAGCTACATAACTATTATGTAGCTCAGATATCACACAATAATGGTGCTTGAATGGATAAATGAACATCCTAGAATACAGAACTTTGGAAAGTTTTGTTGCCACTAGCAGGATATGTACGGATGAACATCATATGTAACTTTTGTACTCAGAACTAACTCGGCAATCTATGTAAGAAAATGGATGTAACAAAAATTGTGTACTCATAGACTTTCACTCTTTTACAGCATTTAAAGGATACTTTTGAAGTACACTTTTTGTCTCAACTTAAATATCTAGATTTTATCACAGACACTTATAGCATGGAGGACTATGTAGCTCAGATTTTTCAAACTATCATTGTTAGATTACAACTACTACTGCTACTACTACTACTTCTACTACTACTACTACTACTACTACTACAACATTTCTACTATTAATACTCCTACTAGTACTTTTACTGCTACTACTACTGCTACTACTACTATCATTATTACTACTACCACCACCACTACTACTTTTACTCCTACTACTAACTACTAGTACCATCTGCTTCTACTTCTTCCACTACTACTGTGATATTTCTCAGAAAAAAAAATCTTAAAATATAAGATTACTACTGCTGCTACAGCTACTACTACTATTACTACTACAACTACTACTACTACAACTACTACTACTACTACTACTACTACTACCACTACCACTACCACTACTACTACTACTACTACTACTACTACTACAACTACCGTACAACTACTACAACTACTATTAATGCTGCTACTACTACTAACTACTAGTACCATCTACTTCTACTTCTATTACCATGATATTTCTCAGAAAAAAAAACCCTTCTTAAAATATTTGGATTTTCTTGTTTCTTACTTCTGTTTAAGTCTCTTCATGTGTCCAGGAAGGATAGGAAGGAAGAGCAGCCTGGAACCAATAGCCACCAGGGATACATCCAACTCATATTTGGTCTGTAGAGGGAGAATATAATCAAAATGATGAATCTGGAAGACAAAACTGAACATCACGATTCGTTTGCTATAAAAAAAAACAATACGAGAACTAAAAGGAGCTTAATCGGGGGAAAAAAACCTGTCAGATCTGGGTAACAAACATAGACCTGTTGGAGACTTAAATATGAGATACATGTACATCAGGCTGAGGTCTATGGAGAATGCATGTTATATTGAAATAAAATCGTCTCCAACAGGTTGTAAGTGTCGGGTATGTCTTTTATTGATCTTCATTCCACTTACATGATGTGATTTATGGAGGTTCGACTCCTTAGAATTTTCACTACTCAAAAGGTTCACTGCTTATGATGAAGAAAGGGTCTACAAGTCATACTTAAAAGAAAAACAACAAGAAAATAATGAAGTAAGTTTGGCTAATCATACAGTGCACTCTCGATATAAAGAAGTCCTTGGGACCCATCAAATTTGTTCTTTATAACGAAATTTCTTTATATCAGGGTTGCAACAACAATTAAATACAAAAGAAATCCAAGAGAGATTTTACTTCTTTATAATGAAATTTTGTTATATCAGTGTTCTTTATAACGAGAGTGCACTGTAATTGAAAATTAGGATTTGCTTTTGTAAATTATGACTGGTGATAACTTTTTTTCAATTATGAAGTATGAACTCCTTTCCCATTTAAAATGAGTTAAAACTATGAAACCTTATGGACAGTATATCTTATGAAAAGTGAAACTCTCACCAACTACTCTTTCCTGATACCATATTTCATGTTCTTATCACTCTTATCACCTCCTCCTTTATCCCCCTATTACTCATCTTTTCAACTTTCTGCTTCCTCCTTTCTTTCTATCTTCTTGCTTCTATTCTTCACAAATAAGTTTTGTGAGTGTGTGTTTCTTATATATATTGTCACATTGTCTCTTAGTATTGTTAATATTTGTATGTATACTCGTTGCTTTTCTTGTAAGTTACATAGTCTTTGATGGTTATTGTTGTAATTTCTATATTTCAATGTAATATTTATATATTGTATGTGAAATCTAACTTTTCAAGTCGCACTAAAATGAAATGAAATAAATAAATAAACTGACTAGTGGGCTTGACGTAATCCAGTATCAGGACTACTTCCCTGAAGGTCAACTACCCCTGAGGACAACTCCCCACAAGTATGACTCCCCCAAAGGACAACTCAGATTTTTAAAACTGGAAACATTGTTAATCTAATACAGAGAAGTTGTCCTTGGGGGACTTGTCCTCTGGGGCCTTTGTCCTCAGGGGGAGTGGTCCTGTGAGGGAGCTGTCATCTTGGAGAGATGTCCTCGGAGGGAGTTTTCCTCTGTTGGCGAGTGGTCCTCTGGGGCAATGATCTTTGGGGGAGTTGTCCTCTGGGGGATTTGTCCTCAGGGGGTGTGGTCCTGTGGGGGCACTTTCATCTAGGGGGAGTTATCCTCTGAGAGAGTTGTCCATAGTGGGAGCCATTCTGCCAGGGAGTGGCCCTCTGGGCAATGGTCTTTGGCGGAGTGGTCCTATGGGGAGTTGTCCTTTGGGGGAGGTGTCAGGTGGGAATCGTCCCCGGGGAAACCACCTAACCCATGTGTCTGTTTTTCCAAAGTGATAACTACTACACCTCTACCTTGAAGTATTGATTGAAGTCCTGCAGCTTGAAGTCAGGATTGCCCTGCACCGTCCACCTGTCCCACTCGGAGTAGGACAGTCCGGGGCGGATGGTGGTCGTGATCGTCTTGGCCGGCTCTGAGAACATCATCAGGGGCAGGGCCAGGTTCAGGAAGCAGTTGTGGTAGTCCTCCAGGGACGCTCCTTTGATGTACTTGACCATTTCGATGGTAACCTGGTCAGAGAGGAGGATTTCAGATGTTGTTACAAGAAGCATTTATAAGGATAGGTTTTTCATAAAATAAATGGCAATGAATCATGATGTAGACGTCACTAATCAATCTGCGTTCGAGTGAAAGGCATCTCCCTTCATGTCTTGAAAATACTTCTTAACTTATTGAGGATGGTATGATTCTGCTTTGATGCACATTTCTTATAGACCTTGTGACATGATATACCATCTCTTGTTTTCAATGGGTTAAAGGCATTGTATAACAATGTTTCCAGTTCAGAAAATATGAGATACATGATTCCTCATGCTACCAGTGTCTCTGATAGGTTCTAAAAATGAAGCCCTTACAAAAAATGCAGTGATCATTAAGTGCTTATAAAAAGTGAAAATCATTGAGTAACCATTCCAGTTTTCCCCCATAGACTGCTGTGTTGCAGAATTTTTGTCTGGCTTGTTTTGGAACTCACGGTCCAGGTTTAGAACAAGAGCCCCAGGGGGCACGACGCTCACCTGAGGTCTCGCAAACTCTCTATGGTACCCATAGAAAAAACATCAGTTATAATATAGTTTTGGCCCTTTGAGCCTGATATCTAGGCACCAGTGTAGCCAAATGAACCAGTTGGAAAATTTTGCATCCCCTTGCCATATAGCTGATTTTGTCAAGTTAAATTAAATTCTAACATCCTTTTTTATGAAAACAAGGCACACCCTAGAATCTAAACATTTGACCTTATTATGTGACCTTGACCCCAATTTAACATTGAGGTCACTATACATGTAGCATCTTACCATCCAAATTAGTCACAAATGGCCAATATCAACCAAAGACGAAACTTGCAGGTATATTTGACTTCATTTGACCTTTGACCTACATATGTGACCTTTGACCCCCAAATAACATTGAGGTCCCCGTTATACATCTACCACCCAAGTTTGGTTACAAATGGGCTTGTGGTTAGAAAGTTACCTAGTTTGGGCCCTTATGGGCCCTGCCCCCTGGGCCCCCAGGGGGGTCTGGTGTACCATTCCAGGGACCCTCTATCCCCTCCCCCTGAAGATCATTCCCACCAAGTTTGGTCTAAATCCATTGATGTGAATGTGAATTATTCTCATAGGGCCCTACCCCCAAACTTTGGCCCCCTTTAGGGGCCAAACAGGGCCACCCTGGGCATTGTCATGAGGAACATTGATTCAGCACATATAAAGGTATCTACACACAAAGAGGCTTAACTTAACTATTTCTGGATCTAGAGAAGAAGATGTTTGAAAACTACCTATTTTTGGCCCTTTAGGGCCCTGCCCCTGGGCCCCCAGGGGGGCCAGGTGTACCATTTGAGGACCCTTGAATCCCCACCCCCTAAGGATCATTCCTGCCAAGTTTGGGCCAAATCCATTCATGCATTTTGAAGAAGAAGCTGAAAATGTGTAAAAGTTTATGCACGACGAACGACGCACGACGCACGACGGACGAAAAGCGATCGCAATAGCTCACTTGAGCCTTTGGCTCAGGTGAGCTAATAAATCTAAAACCGTTCAACTGCATACAGTCGAGGGGTATGCCTCTGCAATCCACACTCCCACCCAATTTGATTTGACTTAGAAAGCCTCAAGTCACCATGGTCACAAGACCAAATCGACATGTATAAGCCCTTGTGACCTCTGACCTTTCAACTTTCAACTCCCAAATCTAATTATTAGTCCATTGTCGTCTCATAGTTACATCAAAATCACACAAGCTGTTCTTAAGTTATCGGGTTAACAAGAACCGGTAATGGACGGACGTACGGACAACGTGAAAACATGATGCCTCCGGCAAATTCATGGTGGAGGCATAAAAGGAATGTGACTTCAGGATGAAATTGATTCTTCTATTCCTTACCAGTCCTGCTACTGCTGCTGTGGTCGTGGCTATGGCTGGAACGATCTTCCCGGCAATTAGTTTGGTCTTGAAGCGATCGGCATTTTCGATGCTATACATGGTTGCCCTTAGGTTAGATGCTGCTGTCATGAAATCTATATGACCGTTTGAGTCA
>JZLH01S0079847.1:5935-23436 GCA_001188425.1 Eucidaris tribuloides | reverse complement strand
ATAATTACATAAAAATAAACAATGCTGACTAAGCTAACTGAAAACCTAATACCTACCATAACTATAACTCAAAACCACATAACTAAATACCTTTGATTGAAGCACAAATTCTGGACGGGCTACCCCAGCAGAATGGATTCTACGTTCTTTTGTTCAAGTCATTTCACTGAGCAGGATGTTACCTATGAGCAGCCAGTAGACGGAGCCGCACTCACCTTACAAAAAGTCATGTGCCGCCCAGACGGAATGACGTTGTTTGGAACGGACGAGAGAATGGAATTATACACTGCAATATTTCAGTATGCGGTCGTTGCGTACCAGTGTTGCAATGGCAAATAAGGAAACGAAAGTATATTGAAACATTCTACTGTATTTGTGTATTCTGAAAGCCAATAATACGTTTGGGAAGAATATCAGACACCTGTGTCTTCATACACAGATTTTATGTCATATATATGTTACTTTGTTTAATTTTGTAATAATGATTATTGTACTTTGTGATATCCTTGTGAATATTGTTGATGCTGTTCAATAAAGATGGATGTTACGAAAAAGTTGATATGTTAAGTGCATTACGTTAATTCAGTGTATACTAACACTTACTGTCCAGATAATCAAACACATGGGGACATTACATTGTTTGATATACTTCCACAATTGTAAATTAACCTTTTGTATACTACAATAATAGTTGTCGGTGAGATAGATAATCATATTTGCTAATGGTGGGAACATGTAAATTCAAAATTCTAGAACTATTTTCAATCAATTTGGTGTCAAAAAGAAAAAGAAAATGACTTCATAAAAATCCACACACACAAAATTTGTTCAGCAATGTTTCAAGAATCACGCCATCACTAACAAAACCTTTGTATTAATCGCATTTAAGATTGTGTCATTCATTTGCACGCTCAAACAACACCGAATGGAACTAAAATCAGCTGAAATCATATCAATGTGAAGATTGGTAATATTTAAAGTTAAACACCTCTCATAGAGACTTGGGCGTAAAATATTAGCTTGGCCTGAAAAAATCGTGAGATCGTTTAACTTCATCCTTTTTCAGCAATTACTCAGAAGCAATGTCCAAGATAATCCGCCCGACGTCAAACCGTTGCACGGCCGTTCCAAAATGTCTCTGATTCAGCCGTGCCAAAGGTCGTGCGTGAGGTTAGCCGGTTTAACAATCAGGTGCGCTCCGCTGGCTCTTCGATAGATCAAATAACCGCGATTCGCGTTGAGCAAAATTGAGAACTCACGAAAGAACAACATCTGCGTAAACAGTCGATTAATTATTTTTCTCATTAACGAAACAACAAATTCATGACGGTTGATCTCAAACGTTTCAACACACCATTTGTAAGTACTAACTACCGTTTGTATTGGATAATGAACAGAAGTATGGACTTGCACATCCCTGACACAATCTTTAAGCATAGATATGTCTCCTGAATGGACTGGTATTAGATCACTATTGATGCCTATAAGCGTTCATCCATACATTAACACAAATTTCCAAAACTTCGCGCTGACTTTCCAGAGCCACAAATACTTGCTACATTATATTGTATAAGTGTGTAAGAATACATCACCACCAATACTGGCAAGCACCGCAATCACAGGGTTTGAATGAATAAATTTACCCAACGAAAATTTCCAGAAGAAATTGATAAAATTCCCCACTTTCCAATGATTCCTTGACCCATGCAAACCTGGATTGCTAGTGGGTGGTTACAAATTCAGGGCTGCCACTCAAAATATTTGATTTCCCTACGCCCTCATGTATTTCTCCCCTACGGACACCACTTTTCCCCTACCGCTAATACCATATTTCCCATACGGATCGTATGTTTTCTCTCAAATCACTTTTCCTTACGAAGTATGTTTTTTCCATAGTATAAAATAACCTTATAAATGCGAACATATACACAATTTCTTCGCGGAGATGGACAAAATGGCGAATTATAATCGGTATTTTCCTTGGAAAAATGACGCAATTACGAATATTTCTGAAAATTGTCAAAAACTCCTACAACCCCTACAAATCATCAAAACCCCCTACGGCCTACGTTTCCCCTAAGGAAGGTCATTTTCCCCGTAGGTATCCCCTACAACCTACTCATGGCCAAAATCCCCTACGGTAAGGGATTTCCCCTACGAGTGGCAGCATTGCTTACAATGGGTTAATAAAGACTACCTCAAACTCAAAGTTGTAGTCTAAATATGTACTTACATTTCAGAATTTATATCGAACACTTGTGGGGTGGGTGGTCGTTTAGGTGACTGCCAAAACATACCTGGCAAAAAACACATACAGAACAAATTAGATAAAAAGGAAACAAAAATCAGGAAATAAGTATATGATACATCAATAATTACACAAATGAATAAGAACACATATACAGGGAAACCCCATTATAACAAGCTTGGATATAGCGAGGTACCGCTTTTAACGAGGTGATTGTCTCGGTCCCGTTTTCATTTACATGCTGTTCAATGACAATAGAAAGAAGCATCGTTTATAACGAGCTCAGTTATTGCGAGATTTGGCTTATAACGAGGTATTTTTCTCAACCCATTAACAAAGAAAAACATAAAAAATTCACCCGGTTAAAATGAGGAAATGAAAGTCGCATCGTGTGCTGACCAAATTCTAAATTTTGGCAACGCAAAAATCGCCCAATCATTTCAGAGCGCATCGCACTTCAGCCTGCCTCGCAGCCACGCACAAATCAACAAGTGTGGTTATGTGGGTGTGTGTGTGTGTAATGTGTAATACACACAACTGCACAGAACATTCACCTGTCACACACACAAAGCCTGCCTCCCGTACACAGTACTCAATGCAAGTTACGAGCGTGGAGGTTGCTGCTTTATTTCAAGATCTAGTTTTCTTTATTACTTTGTATGAGTATATAAATGAAAAATAATCAGTTTTCTGTTCATAGTTTTGGTACAGAACAAGTAGGAAAAGCAGTAAACAGATGGGTTTAATGCCTAGTCCCATACATGTTATATTTTGTGTAATACATTATGTGTACGTTTACAACGAGGTACCGTTTATAACGAGGTAAAATCGGCGGTCCCGACAACCTCGTTATAACGGGGTTTCCCTGTATTATCTTTGTTTTTGTATTGTAAACTTAGTAACAAGTTTGCAGTTCAAACTTCACAAATATGACTTTGAAATGGGCTGAGTTCCATATTTTAACCACAGATTCAGAAATTACATCCCACACTCTATATTTTCTATGGCCACAACAGCCTTTGTGTGGCACAACAACAATCACTAACTAAAACTGATAGATTTTATAAAAGGGCCAGATTATGTTTTCATTAAAAACATCAACTGTGAGAGAAAATAATTTAGTAACCTACCACCATCGGAAGTCTTGGCATCAAGTGGAAATGCATGCAAGAGTTGCTTTGCCTAGAAAGATGGTGGACAAAAAGAAAGTAGTAGACAAATAAGTATGATAATGATGAGAATGGATTATATCTTGAGTTACAAGATTATCAAAACTTATCATTGTTGTCACCCCCCCCACCCACACACACACATGCACAATAAAAATCTGAATGAAACATATACATGTACATGTGAATATAATCTCAATCATATCCATCCCTATAATGGACATAATTCTGCATGTGACACATAGCACCAATTTTGTTGGTAAGCATCACTGACTTTCACATCTGTTTTTCTTGTGAAAATATTTTTCTCCAGTCTCGAAGGTATTGCTTGAAATGCAATGTACAGCGTGTCCCAGAAAAAATGTCCCTCTGATAGACTGCTAAATTAAATCCAAAATCAAGTATCATTCTATATTTAGTGTTCAGATTTAGAAATCCCGTTTTATTTTCTAACTTTTGTGAAAATTTCATTGGTCTCGCTTCATTGTTTTTGAATATACAGTCTATTATGCAACAGCAGTGCTTTTCAACCCATTCCAAGTTTGCAGTGCTACATCAATGCATCAACCTGAATGTAAATTAGGTGGAAGGACGTGCAGGAGAAAAGAAAATTTTACAAGCTGGACATGGTAGGACAAACCATACGTGGATCACACTGCGAGGGCTAACACAACCAGTGGAACAGAACTTTGATTAGTTTCATTTAAAACAAAGTGAAATCAAGTGAATGAACAGTCGTTGAAATAATTTAAGTGAAGCATGGAATGAGGTATAATATGTCTGTGATGTGCCTTTCTTTTTATCAAACTAGGAATGGACTGAAAAGCACTGCTGTTACATAAGAGCCTGTGTATTCAAAAGCAATGAAGCGAGACTGTTGAAATTTTCACAGGAATTACGAAACTAAGTGGGCTTTCTAAATATGTAAACTTTATTGTGTATAAATTATTGATTTTAGTAATTATTCAGTTGTCTTTGAGAGGGACATTTTTTCTGGGACACGCTGTAGAATCATAAACTGAGGAAAAAGGCTCAATGAAGAAGTAGTGTAAACACTTATTAATATGTTCTGCAGTACTATCCATTTTACTGGAATGATTGAAAAAGTAGATTTACCAATGTTTTTACCATCTTATTGTCAACAACCAGATGACCTAGGAGTGTCAAGAATTAGTCGAAAATTCTGCCATTAAGCAATTTAGATTATGCATAAAACAAATTAAGTTATTGACGGCTTCATTCAAATTACACTTATTTTTTATGATATGAGGATAAAATATAAGAACATTCAAATAAAATTAGTCCCATACATCAAATATTAATCTACCAATATATGCCAGAAGGTGGTGATTTCAGTAGTAACTCTATTATGATTTCAGTAGTAACTCTATTATGATTAAATGAAAATGGTAATGTTTATTTGACCACAAACCTTGTGACTGAAGTATTTCTCAAACTTTTTCCGTGCCACTCCCACACATTGCTGCCACGAGGTTGGTCTGTTGACTAAGTACTTGACGACTGGTAGAGTGTTCTCTATCATCTCACCACTTTCAAGTTTCTGTCGAAATAAAAACATAATGCTATTGTTGACAGGTGTAAGGTTGATATTTATCTTGATATAGTGATGTTTTGGGCAAACAGACTTGTTTCGTTTTGAGCTGGGGACATCACTTCATAGCTGGGGGGCTTCCAAGGGTATAACAAAAAGATGAGTAGCTTCATCTATAATTTTTTAGTTCAAAAACTGTATACCTGGGTTAGTGCATCAGCATCATCTTTCATTGTGCTCTAGAACCCCCTTAGCTACAGCCAATGTCACATTCTTGTTACCACACAGCTCTACAGCAACATGTCAACATGTTTCTCTTTCTGTTGACATAAAAAATCTAAAACTTGATATAATGGACACAAAGGGCTTTCTTTAAATTGCCATAAACTCCCATTTTCATATTTGTGAATTCTTTCTTACCAAGTTTAATTTATTCAGATGGAATGGGTGCAGAGTTTTTCTATGGTATCACATAACTTAATGTAACATATAACTACCTTGTGTCACAATACATGCAAAGGCGATCTTAATTCAAAATTAGGTTGACATAATATTTACATGAAAACTTACTTACATGTATATTGACATGTCACAACTAAAGATAAAACTTGGGTCTTGACAATGGAACTAGTGAACTAAAAAATGCTGCACTATCCATTATTTTAGCTATTAGAAAATGATTGACAGGTAACAAAATTTGGTGCACATTCTGGGACTGAAATTTCCTGAACTGTCCAAAGCTGCTACCATTTCCTATGGAATGTTACTGAACAAGGGTAGAGCTAAAGACTGTGCTCATTGTATTTTACATTCAGAAGTATATCTCTCATGGACCCCAAAAGCAATGATATTATTTGGAGGCCACTGAATATTATTCATTTCGTGGTCTCACCATGCTGCCAATGGAGGAAATTTGGAGTGGTAATATGTGTATGGAATAGATAAAAGTTGCCTCCACTGCATGTTATGGCACACTGATAAGAATCAATACAGTTCTGCAATCACTTCGAGCTTAAGCTCATTTATGTTCCTTACAGTTCATTTTCTTTGACTTGATATATTTTGAAGAGTGAGTCATTCATAAAGCTGCATCTGGCTCATGTCACTCCATTTAAGAACCCCCTTGTCACAAACACAAATAAAAGAAAATGAGGTCAAATTTCCTTGATACCTGGATGACTTGAGTTGGTGTTCCATTCACCTCCCAGTATTTATTGTACATGGTAGGCTTCTGGGTGAAGAGACTTTCAAACTGGATGTGAAAGGAAACAAACATTAAAATGACACATGGTTACCAAATACCCGTCTATAACATGCATGATGTTTTAGCCATATATTCTTGCTATCATATCTACTATTGGACGGGTGAACTTATAATTACAGTCTACCTGTCTGGAGATTTCCATTATTTGAACTGTAATTTATATTACATTATATTACATTATATTACATTTTATTACATTTTATTACATTATATTACATTATATTACATTATATTACATTATATTACATTATATTACATTATATTACATTATATTACATTATATTACATTATATTTTACATATTCAGTTTAGAGTTTCTTCGGAAGACTGAGTGCATAACGTTTTACCCATCATCCATCCATCAGTCAATGAATGAATCAATCAATCAATCAATCAATCAATCAATGAGTCAGTCAGTCAAGTTTCCAAGATTAATGTGTGCTGTATGACTCAAAGAGGGCTATTAGGTTACATTGTTGACTACATTATGGCTGAATTTCCAACTAATTTTCCAGCAGTTATGGACAATGATTATGACTCTGTGGCTATTCTACTGAATGAACACACACCTTCTGGGAAATACAGACTGGACTTTACGAACCAGTATTGTCTCAATGTGGCCAGATTAACAATGGTGAACTGAACATAGTTTTTAACATTTGCTTGATTAATATGAAATTAACTGGTTTGTTGTAATGATACTGCCAACATTCAAGAACTAAAGCAGACATTTTCATCATCTTTGCAAATCTATGAGATGGCTTCAAGGACTGTCAGCAAAATATGTTTCCTTCCATTTTCGCCTCCTACCTTATCCCTTGCCCATTGTATAGTGTGTTCTATGGCTGCAGGGAATGACTTGAGTGTGCAGTACGGCACCGAATGCTCCGGAGGATCCTGCTTGCTTCCGTAAGACTCCGTCAGGTGTGGAATGATGACCTGGACGTGACCTTTGGCCCCTAGTGTACCAGACTCCATCAAAGGCTTCTGATTGGTGACGCATCGACTGTGTTTGTAAAGGGAGCATGAAAATGAAATAGTATGATGATCCTGTTTACAGCTTACCACACTAAATCAGATTAATTTATACTGTATACTGACTTAAATATTCATTAGATATCATATATCAACTGATGTAAGTTCTGATTCATCCAGGCAAAATGTCAATAAATAATGTATATAAATCAAGGCGAGTAGGGTTTTCGGTGTTGACATACACAGCTTCACTTAACAGGGGTGGGGGACTGCGTCACAACCTCTCCCGGACGTACGGTGCCATCATCCGGAAGATCCCTCGACGTTTTAACATTGTCAGTGCGTCTGCGCAGAGTCGCAACGACTCTAATTTCCTGCCAACTCTTCAGAGGAGCTGATGAAGCGTCCCCAATAAGACGCGAAACATTCTCGTCAGAATTCAAACGTAATTCCAGTCGCCTTGATTTATATACATTATTTATAGATATCATGTATTTCATTGAGACACAAAAACAAACAAAATAAACAAAACTGTGGACAAATGCTTCCCATATCATCACTTGACTGAAAACCAGAGTAATTCATATTTATTACTAAAATGCAACCACTATTTCATAAAACGGTAATTTAAGTACAAACCAGAGAATAGGTACCCCTATGTCCTCCATTTCAAATTCTATGTGCAGTAATACTTTGGTTATCTTTCATCAAATTTTGTTGATGCCTTATACCCCGGGCTTATACCTTGCTCAATATGTAAAATTGTGGAAATTTACACAGAACTGTGATTATGTATTAAAACTAAAAACATATTTTGGATTGTCTCCAGGGGAATAATTGTGTTCACTTTATCCAGATTGGCTGCTATAGAGTAGTGGCTGATAAGACAAGTATGACTGTATTACCATTGTTATCATCAAGCAATTTGTAACTGCAACTTTAACACTTTGGGTGCTGGGCTAAAATCTATATGTGTTAAAACCGGAGACTGGATTCTCGTGTACTTATAACCTTTCAAAAATGTATGATTTCTTGTAAAATCCCAAATGCCATCGAGACAAAACTTTTTTTTCTCATTAAGTTGGTTCACTGTGTCTTCATTTTACGAGAAATATCATTGGTAGAACTATCAGTGATGTTTATCATTCGAGTTTGAAGATATGGTATTGATTGTCTTCTCGGCAAACCTGTGTACCTGTAGTATCTCATTGAGGTTAGTAATTAATTATGCAAATAAGTGCATGAAATTATGTTTTCGCCTATAACTCACTTACAATAGCTAGTAGAATGCTAATTTTTGGTGAAAATATTCATTCTGACATTTACCACAATTATCTACAAAAAAAATTGCCGAATTGGAATTAATTTCTTATGTATTTTATTATTTTGTGAATTTCTTATGTATTTCTGTGTTTTTCCAACCTTTTGTTTCTTATTGTTTTTTCGATGAAATTTGTTGGGGAAACTTTTGCAATCATAAACAGCATAAAATTAATTCATTTCAACCAGTAAAAGGAAAAATAATCATACATTTATGATTTTTGGCTGAAAACACAATTTCCATTGATTTTGTACACGAAATCACGTTTTTGAGCAATTTTGGGGTTGACATGCATGTATAAAAAGTCGCGCAGCGTCGTAACGGTACGTCCTATTTTCGCGAAAACAGTCTCAAGAGATACGCAAGACTTGAAAGTAAAAAGTCAAAAAGTCAAAAAATTTTGCACGGCAGGCGCAGGTCGCAAGAATTCGTCTGAGGGGGGTGGGGGGTCTTAAATTGACCCCCCCCCCCAGTTCAATATAGAGTGTTAACTTACTCGTACCAACATAGCGCCTAGCCTGTACATCTTGTCTAAATGTAAACATGACAATGAGTCTTTATCGCTCAGAAAAAAGCATCTGTTGTAGATTTGTGCCTCTGTCTGTGGCAAACTGGGAAAGAACAATTACTCCAGTAGCAAAAGGCTATAGATTTTCCACATTATGGAAAATATGGAATGAAAAATCATGTACATGGAAATTAAGTTAAAAAACGAAAACTAAAAAAAAAATGAAAAATAATAATTTTCAGTTGTTATTAACAGATATTATGTGTTGGTTTCCATTAAAGCCATATGCCAACAATATGCACAGTTTTTTTTACAAATGTGAGCTACATAGTCCTCCATTGCTCTAAGTGTCTTTGATAAGGTCTAAAAATGAAGACCTGCAAAAATTGTATTTCGAAATGATTTAGTGCTTTAAAAAAGTGAAAATCTATGAGTACTTGGGTTGACCACATTCACTATGCCCATTTCTTCCCATAGACTTACTGTGTGTATATCTGGGCTATTTTATACTCCACCACAGTGGAAATTGTTCATTCATGCAAATTTTGCCAGTGGCAGCATAACTTTCCAAACTTTTGTATTCTAGGGTGTTTACTTGTCTATTTAAGCACTACTATGTAGCTCAGACATCACAGTTTGAATTTTTTTTTTAAAATGAAGCTCCACGATGTTAGCCTATGTCTTTAACATAAGGTCACAGGAGGTTGTTAAAATTGTGAAACCTGGATTAGAGCGAGATTGTCAGAAATGAAAGGAAAAAGAAAACATAGCATGTTTGTAGGAAGTGAGAGGAAATGTTGCTGTTGCATAGCTGGCACCCGTCAAGGACACGAGAGACAAAAATAGGAAATAGGAATGTCACAGACAGGCATGAAATGTACAGTGAAGTAAGAACCACATCCGTAAAATGTTATTAACTTCTTCTTCAGGGATGGATGTGGAAAAACAAGACTTCTGATGTTGCCATGAATATATTTCTTTAATGAAGTGAACCAGTCATAAAAAAAAGGTCTGGGAATTCATTTACTAAGACTTCTTATCCTAACATAAGCTTTTTTATCCTCTCTAAGATCACACTTACAAAATAATAAGATAGAAAAAAATACTGTATATGCCATACATTTTTACGCACATATACTTTCACAATTTTGCTTTGAGACGAGGAATTTGTGAGAGTTTATTTTTGTGATTTTATTGTATTTGCATTGATTTTGTACAGGTATATCAGCAAGAGAAAATTGTACGGTTTGTTACTGTTCAGTAGTGAAATTCACAAAAATAAAACCACAGAAAAATATTCAGTGTATAGAATACTACTAACAGTGTGGAAGACTGCATTCATTTAACAAAATACATAATCAAATGTATTTCCACATTAAACATGACAGAATTTTTCTGTATCCTTATTTTTACTTTGATTTGATTCATTTCAATGCAAAACAATTAACATTATGGCCTTGAACCAAAAGATTTTCAGATTCCTAGTATTTTTGTACAAGTGGAGGTTGTCATCGCAACCGTAATATCCCTATCGCCCACATGAAAACCACATGTTAGTAGTACATTAACTAGAGTTGTGTGGGTGTTGTAGGTTTAATTAGTATTCTCCTGACTTGGGAATTCATTATTAATACTACGTGCTAACCTATGGGGAAATGTCTCGTAGATAGTGGTTTCATCTGTCACAATTTATTTAAAAAAAACATACACGCTGACAAAAAAATTGAAGATGATGTAAACGTTGAAACTTACTCTTGTTTTGGTGAGCTTCAATCAGCAGGTCTATACACAAGAGGGATTAAATGAGGAAAAACAACAAAACAAAACATTTAAGTCTATATCAAATTTGAGATAAACATGCAATTTAACTTGATTTTTGTATGAATCCTGATCGAAAGATTGGAATCTTGGAACCAGGGAAGCACACAATTTGTGGTTTACTGTTTAATTTGTCAGATACATTAAGAGTTGCTGTGTGGATTCTAATAAAAATAAGAGTTGATGTATGGATTTTAGTAAAAACAATCATGTTGTTAGACATTGAATCCTAACTTACACTTGTTTGAATTAAGTAGATTAATTATAGATATACATGTAGGCAAACGATAACCCATATGAAAACAGGACAAATTTGTGAAATTTCCATTTGATTTTTGAAAAGGAAATGTCTATTTTTAGAGCAAATCAACAGCTACATTCTATGTAGCCTCCAGAGACAGAACATTGAAATGTCAAAAAAAAAACCAAAACCCACAAACAAATCAATGACCCTTTACTATGTCTAATACAATATCACTAATGAGTTATCTGTCATTTGATGTGGAAGTATTTTCTCTTCTAATTGACCACTGAAGTAAATATGAAATACTAATTCTCGCTATCGACAATTAAATGGCATTCGGCAAGAGGGCGCTATCATCAGTGTGCGCATGCATAGTTTTCACGGTGGTTCGACTTGTGTGACCAACTTAATTCCAGCTTCCATTGATAATACACAGGGACGTCTGCCAAATTCATGATTTTTACTAAATAAGGTCAGAGTGTCACAAATTTGCGTTATTATTTCATGCAACCTTTACAGGTAGCATCAAATCCGTTGGGTATACGCAAACAAAGTTTAAACCAGTCATTTATACGGGACTTTTCAATTCTCAACCTGTGTTAATATATATAAAACCGGAAGTTTGTGGGGGCCCAAATTCTCTTGGATAGCGCGCCCTCTACTGCTGAATGCTGGTGAATGATAATTGTCGATAGCGAGAATTAGAAAATGCTGTATTTTTTAATTAATATCCAGTACTCCTACTTTAGTGCTAGTTGTCATGAGGATAAAAAAAACCAATCCAGTTTGTAGACAAAATTTGTCACTTCCAGCCCAGCACTACATAAACTTTTAGTTACCTGGATTTATATCTCTGCTGGTTTGAGCTGCTGTTTCAGACTTTGGTTTCTGAAAGGATAGTTAAACAAGAAAAACAAGAAAAAAACATTACTACAACATGAAAACAAAATTTCAATACAAGACAGAAAATGATAACCAACAGAAAGCAGTATAATGATTTGAATTAATGCATACAATGAAGAAGAAGAAGAAGAAGAAGAAGAAGAAGAAAAAAAGGAAGGAACGAAGGAAGATTATGCAGGTGTAGGAGGAGGAGGAAGAGGAGGACGAGTCAAATATTACCCTTATTATATGGATACCTGTATATGATGAGGTCTGAAGAGGAACTGACGATTCAAGTTGGATTTCTCTATAATGTCATTGTCTGTGATTGTGATCTGAGGAGGATAAAGCAAAAAGAAATATCTTCAATCAATTTACAGCTTGCATTTTTATTTGAAGAGGTGAAGATAAGTGAAAGGGTAATTATAACAAAACTAAAGCAGATTTCTTGCCACTCTAACAAGCACTGACAAATGCTCTAGGTGGCTTCAGCCTTGGTCTAAGGCAACTGTGCAAACCCTATGCAAAGGTAGTGATGCAAGGCGGCCTCGGCCTCAGCAGTTGCAGCCTCAAATACAACACCGATAAGAATTGAGGCTCCTGCACAGATACACTGATTTTTTATATTTGTTTTATCATAATCACATTAACATAGGCATTGTCCCTGCTGTTGAATATAATATTTATGTGGACTCAGAGATAACTGGGGTTACTTGTATGACCAGCATGCGAGCATAATGTATCTGGTGTTGAAATGGAGTGTCAATAAAAACATGACCCCCCAGCTCAAAACCCACAAAAAGTTGGCCAAGATGAATTTTCATTTTTCTTCATAGTTTTAAAGAATAAGTTCTACACTTTAAATTAATATATAACTAGTTAAAATAGGACCATCCTAACCCATTCAAAAAGTGATTAAAATAAGAGAGAGTAAGGCAGTACAGTTTCACAGAAAAGGGAGAAATGAGGATTTAAAGATTAGATCCACTCAGTTGTACCATGTAGAAGCGCTTGTCCAAAAAAAATGTGGTCCAGAAAAATAGTCAATATCTCAATTTTGGTTGTATTCTAAGCCACCAAATTTTGGCAGCCAATAGAGAAAAGATTACTCTTTCAGACAAGACAGACTTCTAAACTTTGAGTTAATAAACCCAAATGACATATTGTGGTCTATTACAAAGAATCATAACCCGCGAATTATATTTTAGTGGGTTTGGAGCTGGGCGGTCACAAATGTTACAAGAAGAGACTCTATTGAGACATCTGATATATAGGACTAGCAAGGGACCTGTTCTGCTCTATTTTGCTCACCTTCCCACCTTGGATCCCGACACCAAGCATGGCGTAATTCTTCAGCATTTCACAGCCGATGGCACCGCACCCCACCATGAAGAGCTTCTGTGAGGCAATCTTCCGACACAGGTTGTCTCCTATGCATATCCTCAGGGCATCGTAACGATCTCCCCTACAAGAAGAGGAAAGTAATCACTAAAGTGAGTGGATCCCTTTAGCATGCCTGAGAAGTAACATTGTGTAAATACACTGGTATATAGAAGAAAATACCATATAAGATTCTTTAGCCTAGCTATAGGAGCTAGAAATTAATTTTGTTGGAATAATAGTGATTGTTAGATTTGAATTATTGAATTAATGTATATTATATTAAAAATTACTAGTCTACCTTCAGGTATCATATGTGAAAGATATCTATAAATTACCAGTGAGTACCACATGCAATCAAGATACATGACAAATTGTATGCACAATTTCTGATACATATTAGTATTCATAAGCCCATACTTGAACATCGACCTAATTTACTGCTAAATTGAACGTGACACACAGGCTACTGTAAAACCGGAAATTTTCACGAAACATTTAACTTTCGGGAATTTCGCGAGGAGTCTAAATTCGCGATAGTAAAATGCAAGCGAAAGTTTGTGCATACACAACTTTTTTGAATGCCAGTACAAGACCGTGTACTAGACAATTCACATAACTCAAGTAAAATACACAACAAGTATTAGTGCATTGTCACTTACGACAGTCGCAACGCTCATTTGATGAAACAATGTTTCAGAGGCATTGAAACAAATATTTTCTGTAAATTGTTGTGGTAAATTTATTAAATAAAACCCCCAAATTCTTCTCCCCAGCAATTTCGCTATATTTTATTTTTTCAAAGTCGCTGATTCGTGAAAGTTTCGTGCATGCGAAATGGCCATCGGCTCCCATTCGCAAAAGTTTTATGCCGCAAAAATATAGTGTTTTACAGTATACAGCAGTTGGTGTTTTGAACATTATTCAAATTCTAGATAATTACTGATCTTCAAATGTCATAGACATAGCCTTCACAAGTAGCCTTAGGGCCAAAGTTTTGTTGTGTTTCTGGAGCTATGCAATAGGGATACTCTAACATTAATCCTCTGCTTACCAAAATGACAAATGCTTGCTTGACAACTTTGACTTTTGTCAGGTCTGTAGTCAGCTCTCTTAAAACCCATGATGAGGTAACGATCAAGGCTAATTATCTACATACTTGATGGTCTGATTCTGGTCAAAAGTCAATGATTCATTTTCACAATTCCCGGTGTTATCATTTGTGTAAATACCCAAACAAAACATTGATCATGATTTGAAGAGACAACATTATGAGTGATTTCAAATTATTGGGCAGGGATACACGGATGGAAGTATTTTTTCATCTGACACTTACTTTGGTTTGAAGTTATCAGCACTTTCATTTTCTAGACCTTTCAGGACCTCCACAGCATCTAGATATACCTAAGGAAAGAAAAGGAACAATATCAATTTAAATTACAGCAAATTACTTGAAGAGTGATGAAGGGATAGGGAACAGTCCAGACAGCCTCAAGAACCAAGTGAGTTGAAACTTTCACTAACATAAATAACTATCAGCATGTATAATTGTAATATATCATCTGTCAGTTGTTTCAAATGAACATTTCAAACATGCTGTTAACACAAGTTGACAGCCTTTATGAGATATTGTCTTTGTAAATAGATGACATAAAGTATCATTCATAATGGATACCAGAGCTTTATAAAGGATCAAAATCATATTACCACTATCATCATCATCATCATCATCCTCATCCTCATCATCATTCCTCTTATCATTGTCATTATTGTTCTTATCATTCTCCTTCTTTTTAACATCATTACAATTATTATTATCAATATTACTCATATAATGTTAGCCGATTGTGTTGGCTCAGTTGGTAGAGTGTCCGCCTCACAACTGGGAGGTCGGGGGTTCGAGGCCACCCCGGCCGAGTCAGACCAAAAGACGTTAAAAGATGGGAGCTGTTGCTACCCTGTTTGGCGTTCAACGATTTAAGGGATAGAACGTTGATCTGGCGCTGCTCAGTGACTGCCGGGCCCACGATCAATTGGGCAAAATGAATTTTCGGAGGATTTCTATTTCTGATTTCTGTTTCGAATAAAATGTGGATTATTATTATTATTAATCACAATATTATTATTATCATCATCACATAACCAGGCGGGAATAGAAGGAAAATTTTGTATTATTCAGATGAGACTTACCCATTGATTCAGAGGGGTGAACTTGCCAGTGAGTGCCTTCAAGACCTCCTGGGCCACAAACCCACCCAGCGAGGCACACAGGGGGGCGAAGCAGCCCTCAGCACACTGTGACAGGGCCGACAGGGGCTTGGTATCCAGGGGGGTGACGGGGTTCGTAAGGGTATCATTAAGTCGCATGGCAATGTCCAGGAAGGCACCCTTGTCTTCAGTACACCTACCAAAAGAATGAATTAATATTGTAGTAGTTAGTAGTAATCCAGGTTTTTACTCCAGTTTAGTCCCTGATTATGGGGGTGGCCCGATTTACCTCACACTCACAAAAATTGCTCCCACCCCCTCCCTCCACTTTGCCCTATTTGATGCATCCTCCTCCCTCCGCTTTGCCCTATTTGATGCATCCTCCTCCCTTCTCTTCACCCTATTTGTTGCATCCTCCTCCCTCCACTTTGCCCTATTTGGTGCATCCTCCTCCCTCCACTTTGCCCTATTTGGTGCATCCTCCTCCCTTCTCTTCACCCTATTTGATGCATCCTCCTCCCTCCACTTCGCCCTACTTGGTGCATCCTCCTCCCTCCACTTCGCCCTACTTGGTGCATCCTCCTCCCTCCACTTCGCCCTACTTGGTGCATCCTCCTCCCTTCTGTTCACCCTACTTGGTGCATCCTCCTCCCTCCACTTCACCCTACTTGGTGCATCCTCCTCCCTCCGCTTTGCCCTATTTGGTGCATCCTCCTCCCTTCTCTTCACCCTATTTGATGCATCCTCCTCCCTCCACTTCGCCCTACTTGGTGCATCCTCCTCCCTCCACTTCGCCCTACTTGGTGCATCCTCCTCCCTCCACTTCGCCCTACTTGGTGCATCCTCCTCCCTCCACTTCGCCCTACTTGGTGCATCCTCCTCCCTCCACTTCACCCTACTTGGTGCATCCTCCTCCCTCCGCTTTGCCATATTTGGTGCATCCTCCTCCCTTCTCTTCCCCCTATTTGGTGCGTCCTCCTCCCTTCTCTTCACCCTATTTGATGCATCCTCCTCCCTCCACTTCGCCCTACTTGGTGCATCCTCCTCCCTCCACTTCACCCTATTTGTTGCATCCTCATCCTTTCACTTCGCCCTATTTGGTGCATCCTCCTTCAATCCAACCTTCCTACTCTCCTCCACCACTTGCTTCTTCCATGTCTTCTTCGGTCACCCCCTTCCCCTTTAACCATCCACCTGAAACTCACACGCCCTTTTCAAAACATAATCAACATCCCTCCTCAACACATGTCCATACCAATGTACTCCATTCACCTTTGCCACCTGATCCACCACTAAAATAAACATTAATCAATTACCATGATGGTTATAGCATTTGCGGCCTGGAAAACTTGGTTAAGTAGTAAGTTTATATCCAATTTGTTATCATTTTAGGGCTTATGTTTTAAATGTAAAACATGTCTGAAATTAATCTTGAGTAGAATGAATTATGCACTTATCATGCATGTATTTTACACATGATTGTTTTTTATGAAAAGTGGAAATAAATTGAAATTGAAATTGAAATTGATTATCCTTTCATGTAGTGTAAAATTGTGCAAGACATGAAATTGGTGATTTAAGTGTTCTTGAATGCACTACAACTTTACACTTAATAATAAAACACAAACATTAGGACAAAAAAAATAAATTGTTGTATTGGCGTAACCGGCTCGACCCTAAAAATATCCCTGACCCTCCATTTTTTTTCTTTCTTTGTGTTGCTATCAATAGTATCGATATCGCATATCGTGCTGACTTTGCGATCAAATTGAAAACCCAGAAGTGTTGGGGACAGAACAGCGATTTTCTCGCCGTACGCACACGTACAACGGACCCTCGCTAGCTATAGCCTCTAGCCGCGCGGACTACATGACGCTAGCGATGATTGAGCTGTTTACCTCAACATGGTGTCTTACGCAGTAAAAGTAATGGG